>ML777194.1:397387-484042 GCA_009831015.1 Picea engelmannii
ACTATCCATATAGGATCTCATTATTCCACACTTAAGCAGTGGTTCTCTTACTCCACAAAGCATCTTCCTGTGAGGGCTTTCACCATAAAGGGGACCACTTTGGAGTTCATCCATGTTTACTTCTTATCAACCATGACAAGACAATAATGAGTCATCATTACATCAAACAATATTGGGTCCATTACCCAAACCTTTATGTTGTGGGGATTTATTCAAGGGTTGACATCAATGACAACCAACCTTAATCAACACACACACACACACACACACACACACACACACACATTATTGTTGCAATCTGTGCCATATGTTATAACCTCCATGCAAATGTTGGGACAGATATATATTGCTTAAACAATATAATATATGGTTAAAACAACTCCTCTGTAAACTATAGGTTGATCTCCCTCCGCACTATATGGTGGTTACATGGTGTAGTTTCATACCAAGGGCCAAGGGTCAAGGGCTTAGGCCCTCGACCCTTTGGTTGCCCAAATGAACCTTTATACAACTTTATATATATTAATTGCCATATGAATGTTAAGAACCATGTTATGGAGCATTGGTATTGGAGGTCTATGTGAAGAATTTTATGACTAGGGAGGTTATGGGGTCGAACCCTAATGACTCCATAAATTTTGATATTCACTAGCCAATATTGGCCAATGGGAGGTCACCACATGGCATCCTCTCATTAGCTCTTCCAATGCCACATGTCAAATTAGTATAGATCCAACTGTCTGCCACTTTTCATCATGCAATTGGACCCCTTTTCAACCTGTAGTTGGATTGTACCTTTCCCAGTCAGTTGCTAATTAGGGGCCACATGCCACCCTTGCAATAGTGACACGTGTCACCTCTTTATTTTCCTTTGTACTTTGACTTTTGACCTTTTTGCGAGGTTTGATTGGAACTTTGACCAGCCATAACTTTTGCATATGTACTCTGATTGAGGTGTCATTTGCATCGTTGGAAAGCTGACGACGAGATATACACATTGATGTAATTTTTTGGACAATATGATATGGTCAATTTTTGACCATTTATGGATCCCCTAGGACCTCTATGAGCATTCTAGATCTTCCTGCACCTTTGTAAGCATTCCTTATATCCTCTTGAATCACATCTTCCCACTGAAGAACTTGTGGACCTCCAAAAGTATAGATATTCAACAACTTAGTGATGATAATTCACTCTTTCATCTTACTGATTCTTTTGGAAATAAGTCTTCATCTTGGGTCTTCGATCTTAGGTACTAGATCAGTGCACTTTTTTCTATTTTTATAGAATATAGCTCTGACTCTGGTCTCTGGAACTGTAGCTAACATGATATATAGCTCTGGCTCTGGCTCATAAATTTCCAAACTACAAAATTCTTGTTCACTGAATCTCTGTAATACATGTACCTGTATTTCAACATCCACTCCCATCTCCTTTTGTGGAAGATAGTCTATCTTGGCCAATGTGAAACCAAGTTGAATGTTGATCTATGCCTTTCCCATTTGGACTCTTTTTTTTGCTTGATGTATCTGTAGAAGTCCATGAGTGAATACTTTGTCCATTGTCGCTTCTGCCTTGAAAAACAATTATTCTTGTACTATTATCATTTGTACTTTCCTTGCTTCTGTTCAAGGTATACATCCATACGAGCATGACATAGTATTTAAAGATGCTTATATCATGCACCTTTATGTGTCTCTTATTTCTGAAGAGGATTACTTCTCCTTTACCAACTCTAGAAAGTTTTGCATTACTTTGATGCTCTTTCGCTCCTAAACCACATGTTCCAATTGTCTACATTCTTTTATTCCTCCACTTTCAGTTCTTCAGAATCAATAATGTTATCTAAGACAATTTGATCCATATGTATCCCTTTCGCTAATTACAAGACAATACAATTGTCCATATTGTTGTCTAAAAGGTTAGAAATCTTCTTAACGAGATTCCTCTCCACTAAAAAACAATATGTATAGGTGGCTATCTAGAAACCTCTTTAACGAGGCTCCTCTCACTCTTTACATCATATAAGGTGGCAATATAGAAACTCTCTTTAAAAAATTCCCTTGACTCATACAAGGTGGCAATATAGAAATTTACAGAGTTCCTCTCACTCTTATAATCTACAATGAGTGGATTATTCATAAATTAAGTGGGGGCATTGTCGCCTCACTTGTCTAGTATCGTCCATCCATCCTGCTTGGATAACGAACACCTGACTCATCACAACTATAATCAATACTGAAACATTATTGTTGTTCAAGTTAACCATTCCTTTGAATTCACAAACTTTGTCATCCATTGTTGCAGTAGCCAACCATATTCCAGTGATTAGTAATAAACTGAAAAACAAAAATGAATATACATATGCAAAAAATAATGAACCATCAACATATATTCCCTTCTTAATAGGAACAACATCAACCAAAGGACTTGTTTTTCTTTCAACCATAGACGATAAATCTGAATCATGGATACTAGCATTAGCTAGCATGTGCCATGTAGTGACAATTGTCAAAATCATCTTCATTCGATGAGCTCCCAGAATGAACTCAATCCCATCCTTGAAAAGATGATACTTATTATGTTCCCTGTAGAAAATGGCCTTCTTGTCATACAAGTATGGAATTCACAAAACCATCCTGCAAATGTCAAGTGGAACAACGTCTAACTCTACTTCATCAATGAAACTGGATGTGATCACAAACCTTAACATGCACTACTTAGTTACCTATACCTGAGAATTATCACAAATCCAACCCAAAGGATACGGTCTCAGATGAGGCCTAGTTTCCAATGCCAACTTCTGAACAACTTGATCTGAAATAAGATTCACTTGCGATCCACTATCAACAAGTGCATCAATCTTGGTGTGCTTTGAGATAAATCGTAAATGAAACAGTTCTTTTATTTTCCTTCCATCATGGATTACTTTATCCTTTGCAAAAGAAGTACGTAAATTGAAACTTGCAACAAAATATTTACCTTTGATGCCCATAGTTGTAACCTTAGTTTCATCCTCGGAATTTGATCCAAGATCCTGAACTTCCAAAAATGATTCTGAGCATGCCCTTTCTTCTCGCAATGAGAACATGTAGGCTTCTCTTGTTCTTTACCCTTCGTTTGATTCTCGAAGTTATGTGGATTCATTTTTCCTTTACCACCAGTTCTCTTGGCCTTCTTTCAATCCTCATACATTTCTTCCACCATGGTCTTCATTGCCATGAATGCAGAAAAAAAAATGCCTCTTCAATACCGAAAGGATTTGGATTAGAAGAATCCATGTCTTTTGTTGAAGCCATTTTTTGCTTTCGAAATGCACGCCTCGAACCAATCTCAGGAATGTACTCTTCAAATGATCCTTCACCAAGCTTAAATCTGGACCATCGTAATCATTCACTTGCAAATAAACGTCAAAACCAACTTTGATACCACATGATGTGAAAATACCAAACGAGTTTTGATACCAACTTGATTCAAAATATCAATAAAACTTTGATACTATTTCAACCCGAAAATCCTTAGATGCCAATTAATTCTTAAATACACATAAACATCCAACCATATTCAGGAAATTGAAGATCGCTTGACTATTTGCAAAATATCATGTGTATGTTTTACTTGTCCATAAACCCATAAACTGATGAATAACTTGAAATGTAAATGATATAATATAACATAAAAAAAAGGAACTGAAATGCACATGTAATTGACATACATCATTGCATCTTCAAAGTCCCTTTAAATAACATGATTGTTCTTCATCATCTCAAAATTCCAAAATTACATTACAATATAGGCTTACAAAAACACAATTTGAAGACACTCAAAAGGCATGGAGAGAGGTACAACAAGGAAAGCAAAGGAACATTCTAGGGGTCCTTGGAGCTAGTCATACCCACAAGAAGGACAAAAGATGAAAGTCGTGTCACTGAAAATTAAAGGGTTGGGAAGCCCCTCCAAGAATATTTTCATAGAAAAACTTGTTGAGTTAGAGAATCCATACATTATCCTACTTCAAGAAACAATGGGGGTTGGGGAAAAGAGTATTGGTGTGCTGAAATCTTGTTTAGAAAATTGAGATTTTGTAGCTATATTTGCAAATGGTATTTCAGTGGGTATTATTACTGGGTGGGGTCCAAATGTGTCTCTGAAAAATGTATTTTCATTTGTATCAGGTTTATGCACCACATTTGAGATTAGGACTTTGGGTATCATAGTAGATGTTATTAATGTGTATAGGCCCTACAATGATAGATATAGGTACTGTGAAAGAATTTTTTCCCTTAATGTATTAAATAAAGTGTTTGTAATTATTGGTGGAGATATTAACTTCACATGGAATAGATATGAGATTTGGGGTCCTTCAACAAGAGTTTACATATTATGGAAATTTTTTAGTTACAATTTTGAGTAGGCAAGTTCCATTGTTGTTGAAATAGTCAAGATTTCTCCAACATGGAGTAAAAAATTGGGGAATGAAGGTGTTTCAAAAAGGTTGGATAGATTCCTAGTGAATGAGAATCTGATGGGTAAGGTGTATATATGTATGTCTTGGGTTGGAAACGGAGGTAGGTTAGATTGTTTCCTTATTTATCTTCAGTTGGAGGTTAGCAATGATAAATCTCCATCTCCTTTCAAATTGAACTCCAATTGGTTGGAGGAGAATTAGTTCCAAGAGATGATAAATAATGAGTGGAAAAGGTATGATGGGAACTTAGGAACTCTAGCTAGAATCTATTTTGTAGAATCATTGAAGAATGTCAAAATTAAAGTGATGGATTGTGCAGTTTAAATATATAGACTCGGGGACAAGGTTTTAAAGGGAACAAAGGAGGATTTAGTAGGATTCATAAGAATAATGAAAGAGGGATTTTTTAATGATGTAGACAAAATGAGGTTGAATGAGTAGGAAGGTAAGGTGAGAAGGATGTTAGAAAATAGAGAAGTTTAATGGACATTGAAAAGACATTCAATTTGGCTTGAAAAAAATGATGAAAATACAAACAAACAAAACTTCACCAATATGCAAATTGCAGGAATAAACAAAATGCAACATGGGAAATGAAATATGAGGAAGGGGAATGGATAAGAAGTCATGAGGAGATAACTATAGTAGGGGCCATGAATTTCCAAAACATCTATATGGAGCTTGAGAGAGTAAATATTCCAAAGATAGTCAAACTAGCATCTTCATTCCCTACTTTTGTGACCAAAGAACACAATGTGAATCTCTTAAAGGAAGTTTCAAATGAGGAATTAAGGGTGGTTATGTCTTCTTTTAAGAAAGATAAGAGTTCAGGCCTTAATGGGTGTACTATTGAATTATTTCTAGTTTTTTATGGATTGGTTGAAGAGGATTTGCTAAGGGTGAATGATGAAGTCAAGAGATCTAGTGGGATGCATGGGTGTTTAATTCTACATGTATTGCACTTATCTCAAGGAAATAAAAACCTATATATTTGATGACTTTAGGCCTATATCTCTCTGCAACTATATTTACAACGTTCTAGCAAAAATTCTAGCTATACGGATTAAATGGGTCATGCCAGAAGTGATCTCAGCTAAATAGTTTAATTTCTTGGAAGGTGGAAAAATTCATGAGGTTATTGGTAATAGATAGGAGGGGATTCATTTAATAAAGAGAAAAAAGTATCCAATGGTGATTATTAAATTGGATCTGTCAAAGGCATATGATAGAACAAACTGGTTGTATTTGAGAATAATTTTGATCCATATATGGTTTAATCTCTCTATTGTCAATTGGATAATGCAACGTGTCACTTATATGAATTATGCATTATTGATTAATGGAGAAACATCAACATTATTCACCTCAACTAGAGGTTTAAGACAAGGATGTCCATTATCCCCTTTGGTATTCCTTCTAGTAGATGAAGGGTTAGGTAGGGTAGTCATGGAGGAAAAAAGGAAAGGGAGTATTCAAGGTATTAAGATTAGGTTAGTTTGTTTAACACATCTTCTTTTTATAAATGACATTCTATTTTTTTTAAATGGATCTGAGAGGAAAGTCAGAAAAATCAAAGAGATTTTAAACACCCTCTATGTGGCTACTGGGATGGAGATAGATGCCCAAAAATCTACATATAGTTTTATTGGACTAAGGGAGGAAGTTGTTCGTAGACTAGATTTAATTTTCCCATTTAAAACAATAGATATGCAAGAAGGATTCAAATACTTGGGTTTTTTCCTTAACTTGGTAACTATGGAAAAAAATAATGGGGTTAGATTATTAAAATAATTGAATGAAAAACATTTCACTAGTGCAACATATAGATTTCAAGGGGAGGAAGGTTAACCCTTGTCAAGTCTGTTTTGGAAGCAATTTCAAAGGTTATCAACATTCACTTTTCTCCAATCCTAAAGGAGTTATGGAAAAGTTTTAGAAAGAGTGCTTTAAGTTTTTATGGGGAGGTAGGCAAGATACATAAGGAATTCACTTGGTCAAATGGTTAGATATAGTAAAGACAAAGGATATGGGTGGTTGGGGGTTGAAACACATTCACATACTTGGGAAACCTCTAGCTACTAAAAGTATGTGGAACCTATTGACTAAAGACATTATGTGGAAGAAAGTGATAGAACAAAAGTATATAGCTCTAGGTACTTTTATGGACTAGATAAAAAATCCTAGCAAGAGCATAAAAAAGGTATCTAATCAGTGCAAGGCTTTAGTGTTAATATTTCTTGTAATTGAAAATTATTTGGCCTAGAGGTGGGAATCAAGGTGGGTAAGACTAGGTTATGATTCTATATTGGGTTGTGGGAATGTAGTATTACTCCCCCATGAAGATTTAGTTCAATTACATGGTCAAGGGATGCATATTTTAAAATATGTTGAGGATAATGACACTACTTCTATATGGTCTCAAGCATGGAAAAATACACAGGCATTGAATCCATAGGGTGAAAGAGAAGCTAGGTGGAATACGCTCATAGCAGAGCTAATAAAAGGGTGTATAAGAGCAAAGGAAGTTTACACTCTTGCATGGGATCAAGATAAGGCTTATAGAATTTACTTTTCTAGGTTAGGTTATAAAGCCATGATGAATGGTAATGAACAATTATATGTTCAATGGTGGTAAAAAATATGGAAAATAAAATCTCCCAAAAAATAAAAGATATTGTTATGGCTAGCTCTTAGAAATAGGGATTCGATATGGGATATGATTCAAAAAAAGGGAAAAATAATTCCAATAATATGTTATCTATGCAGGGGAGTAGAGAAAAACATTGGACATTCAATGATCTAATGTCCTCATACTTCTCAAGTTTAGAAGGATGTGGAGAAGTTGATTGGTCAAGAAAATGCATGGTTTAGTACAACAATAGAATAGTGTTTAAAAAATCGGTTTAGGGAAAATGATTTAAAAGCTTATAGATCACTACCTTATATATTCTTGTAGGTTATTTGTGTTACATCAATGAAAAATTATTTAATGACAAGCATAAGCCTACATTTCAAGTGTCCTCACATAACTCTAGATGATTTCAAGGCTTTAAACTAGCATTGAAGGTTAGAGTTCCAGGGAAAACTGGGGAAATGTGGATTGACAAGTTCATTCCTTAGGGATTTTTTGATGGGGATAAATAGGGGCCTCAAGATTACTACAATGTTGGAGGGATCATATTCCTCTCAGAGATCCATTTCATCAAGTTCAAAGCAAGCCTAGTTTTGGGTTCAAACAATTTATCTAAGCTAAGAACATTAAGATGTCTACTAAAATTGGCCATCGAAAAAGGGATTGAAAGGTTTTATGTATTTACGGACTCTTTACATGTTATCAATTGGATGAGAGGGAACAACCAGATTCAAATTTTTTTTCTCAAGTCTCTAGTAGAGTATCTAAAGGAAGTATTTGGGATTTTTCAAAGTATCACGTTCACTCATATTTATAGAAAACTAAACATTGTAGTAGATGAGCTCTCAAAGGTAGGTCTCTTGGTAGAATTTGGAGTATTGGAGATGGAGGAATCACTTGATGGTGTCCTCTCTTTATCCTTACACCAAATGACATGATCCTTTTTTCTTTGAAGAATATGGGCTATAGGAAATATGTTGTGATCGAGTATATCTGAAAATTGTATTTTTTTTTTTAATTTTTTGTCCTTTTGGATATGTATAAACTATAGGTAACTAGACTAAACTCTATAAAAAGACCATTAATGAAGTATCATTATACTTATTGGAGGTTATATTTACAATATTTTATATGTATTGAGGATAGTAAGAGTATGAGCATATGTTGATTATATCTAAATATATCTATTTTAACAAGTGCCAAGAGCCTTAGAATGTAATTATCTATTCAACCATAAATAGAAATTACACTTTTTTTCTAGGAAAGAAAAAACTCTAAGGAAACTCACAATCAATTACTACCTGTACACTAAATCAATTCAAGGATATATAAAACAAACCAACAAGCATAGTTAGGATGAAACAATCAGTTAGTTACTGCAATTTTATTCATTTACTCTAAATATCATCATTACTTTCTACCTTCACTCTTGAATACCTTGGTATCTCAAGTTCCTAGGCCAATTGTTTTAAGTAGTGAATTAATCAATCTTTTAATCTCCTGAGAGGCTCCCATTTTTGGAATCTAGAGGCTTTGATACCACTTTGTAATAGCCCAAGTGGGTGTTACTTAAAGAACATTTGTTTTCTCTTAGACTATAGCACAGATAAATAACTAGATTTAATCAAATGGATTATGAACCCAACAAATACATAATTTAAACATGTCATCATCCTTAGCTTACTAAAGTCTATTTGTTGATGCAATTAGTGCTTGAGTATCTCATGATCCAATCCTCGACCAAAAGGGGGGAAATCACACCCAAGGGTTGATTTTCACCTAAACAAGGCAACTACCTTCATAGGTAACACATCCTAAGTAGGTCTTAAGTTTGATGAGGTGAGAAAATTTAGGGTACACAAAAGCTCTCTATAGATAAATAATAATTCCCAAAGGATCATCACAAATCAAACTCTAGCTAATCAACTCAATGCAATGAAGAAACTTCTAGTCTACAACACCCCCAAAACCCCACAAGGTATGGTGTGCAGGGGTCTTGCTACCACCCTCACCCCTAGTGATTGCAACCAAACTTGGAAGTGGTGCCCCTCTACAAGGATCTTACTACCACCCTTGTCCATGGTGCATGAAGTCACACTTGGAAGTGGACTTGTCCTAAGGGCCCAAAAAGAACAATAAAAGTATACATGCATAATATGATCTTTAGTACCCCATGAATGGGAAGTACACTCCCAACCTCTTATTCCACTCAAACTAGGTTAGAGAAACCAATAATATGCTCTACCAAGTACACATTTCAAAATCACATATTTCTTACACAAAATGGTAAATCTTAAAACATTCCCTCTTAGGCCAGTTAACCCTCTTATCGCCCTAAAATTGCTCACCTATGCCATTTGATGTAATTTTACTCTCATATATCACTTTTACATGCATAGCCCTCATCTTGTTGGAATTAGCCAAGTCAACCCTTGAATTTGACCAAAAGTGGCTAATCAAAATAATGACAAAAAAGTGTGCATACTGAATGCAGAAAAGAGCCCAAAAAGTGTGTTGTCTCAAACAATACAATTTCTTAATTATTTTCCATCCTAATTAATGTGTCCATGCCTTCTAAATGGCGTTTTTTTTATATGTGGACCTTATATATAAGAATATGTCAAGAGGGTTCTCCACAATACACCTATAAATAAAGTTATTGAGGTCATCCATTCACATTTATCCATGCAAGTAAGTTTATGCTGTTAGAATACCACCAGATTCTTGAGTGTCTTATTCTCTTGCCTCATTATTTTTAGTTTCTTACCTTCTCTTCTACCCAAGGTTGGAGTTATAACACACCAAGGAAGCAAAGGAACCATCCTAAGGAGGGGATTTGGATCCCATGTATCTTCATCGAGCCACTCTACCAAGTGTTATATGTATTTTTCCTTCTATATTGGGTTAATATAATGCTCATTCTTTATCTCCTCACTCATGATGAATGTCTTTTATTTTGCATAGTTGGTTATTACTTGCATGAGCATTGATAGGGTTTTCAATTCGAGTTTCATTTCCATTTTGTATGTTGCTTGATTCACAATCGTCAAGTAAGGGTTTTTGCTTACCATCATGACAAAAAACCCACCAATAGATTGACTACTCCACTAGGCAGTTGATCTATATATTCTTCCCTAGTTGTGGGTGTTCTTTCTATCCTCTTTGACTTGCATTGGTAGAGGTTCTCTTTGAAGTTTATTTTTTGTCTCCATTTTTCATTTTTTGAGTAGGTTGTAGTGTCATAAATTTCCTATTTTTGTATTTGTTTCATCATGGTAGCTTCACCTTTGTATCTCAGACCCAGTGTATTTTTTTACCTAGTATTCTATACTATGGAAACACATTAATGGGTAGTTCTCTTCACTAGGATTGCATTGATTCCATAAAAAATTGTGTTTCCTTTAGTCTACAACATTTTTTAAGCTTTCTAGTTCTATCTTGGTATAAGCAATTTTCCTACAGGGTCATATTGGATTGATAGGTGAATGGTATTGTTATGTAATGCATTTTTATAGAGGCATTGTAGGTAGAGAATATAAATCCTATGGTTCTTAGTACCTTCCATTTTTAAGGTTTATGTTTGTTGTATTGCATATTTCACATTCAATGTACTTGTTTCATATCCTTGGATTTCTATAATAGTCATTTTAATTTGCTTTAAACCTAGAGAAAGATTAGATAAATAAAGTTCTTCTTCCTAGCCCTAGTATTTATCCTTCATTGCATGATTTCTGTTTGAAGAAACTTCTTTTTCTATTTCAATTTATTGTTTATTTCTTTTTCAACATCTAGTCTTGATTTGTTTGTTTCTATAAGGATCATTTCATTTCAAAAAGGAGAGTTAATTAGTTAGAGAAATAAATTTTGTTTGTTTCAAGTATTTTACTTCTTTCTCCTAGGTTTCCATTTTGAAGTTTCATATCCATCTAAACCCTAGTTCATTTCTAGGATGAGATAGATATTTTCTTTGTTTGATTACTGAGAGGGAGGTTGAATCAATAATAGAGAAATTTAATCTTTTTTAACCATATAATCCAAGTGTTATATCAATGTAGCATTATCATCCAATAACTACAAAGTAAATAAGCAATGAACAAATGAACAATCATACACATACACATACACAGTACACCAGTGTTTTACGTGGAAACCCAAAGCGGGATAAAACCACATAATGCTTTTTCTTATGTGTATTGAAGAATTGCATTCATTAGAAGCACCAAATTCCTTTGTTTTCCAGCTGCAACTGGAAGGAGGCTCCAACCCCCTAATTTCTCAGGCTACAACCCGAGGGAAGCTCCAACTCCCCAATTCTCTGGCTACAACTAGAAGGAGGCTACAAACCCCCTATGTTCTACGGTTACAACCAGAAGGTGGCTACAACCACCTGTCCTTGCCTCGTCCAACCGCCCTGATGTATAAGTAGAATGATGGAACCACTGTCACACTATCACTGTGAGATATACTTATGTAAACCTATACCAATCAACCTGTAATCAACATGTACCATAAACAAGTGCATCAACCAAGCACCAATATATACCTCAACCTGTACCATAAACAAGTGCATCAACCATGCACCAACCTGTACAAAATCTGTACCATGAGCAAATGCATCAATTATGCACCAAACTTGTACAAAACCCGTACCATGAACAAGAGCATCAACCATGCACCAAACATGTACCCAACATGTACCTTAACCAAAATCCCTCATCAATTTCATCATCCAAATATGATTTGTAACTTTGTAATAGACCTGATGTATATGATCAAATAACTGCAAACCTTCCTTAACTTTCACAACAAGAGATTAGCATTTTCATCAAATTTTTCTTTAGTCTCTCACATGACTAGTTTGGTATTAGTCAACAACCCTAACTTGAAATAATCATAACTATGTACCTGTAATGAATAAAGATCATAAAATAGTACACAATGTTCTTCAGTTTGTTTTATGCAATTCCTCCAGGTGTCACTACTTGGAACCTCTCAGAAAAGGAGTCATAGAAAAAATGACATACCTTGTTGAATTCTGGCTTATTCTAGAGAGCGACCTTGTAGAGAGTGCACTGCACAGAATATTTGTTGAATAGATCTAAAAATGTTACAAATAATACTAAATACTGTACTCTAACTAACACATTTGGTCTTACTGAATTTGGATATGTTATGAAGAAGTTATGACATTTTTACCCGAAACACTTGTTTTAGACTAGTTTCAAGACTAGCCACAAACCCTATTTTCCACGGAGTGTAACTCCAAAAATACAATGACCCACAAGATGAAATTTTTACCACGGATACTTAGATATGTTTCCTCAATGTCATATCAATTTCATGTTCTGAATCATTCTATAAAAAAAGTTATTGTGAAAATGGTGAGATGACCTATAAATAACATACCTTAGAAAGCATCACCAAAATAATTTATCCTCCCTTGAATTCCAACCTTCTTTTCTTCACCTTCCCTATGAAATTCATCTTAGATATCCTTTGGTTACCTCAGTCACCTATAGATATTCAATATTCTCAAGTGTGATGTAAAATGAGAGAGCCTTTCCTCTTATTTATACTCTCCAAGTAGCTACCTTAAAAGCATCTTCTAGGTCACTTTTCCCACTTTCCTTATTTTAGGATTAATCCACTTCTAAGTCACTTAACCTATTTCTAGTTCACTTCACCCAATTCTAGGTCACTTAACCTATTTTTAGGTCACTTAACCCATTTCTAGGTCACTTAACCTATTTTCCTCATTTTTAGGGTTAACCACTCTCCATAATTAGAAAGTTCTCCATTTAAATATTCCTCCTTGACTTTGTCACTTTTCTTTACCATTTAAATAATAATTTCTTCTTTGCAATCTCTTTGACTTATTTGAATTTTTTAATTCACTCTCGTAGGTGTGGCCACCAAGTGGTATATAGATCATCCTGGTAATACCCATAGGACCTTTGAGTCCATTACCAAAGTCGTCTTGATCTTTTTGTCAATTACCATTTCATGATGATGTAGCAATTGAGATCCTCACCAACTTTCACTAAACCACTGCTACCCATATCATTGATCACATTCATGAGTGGCATAGGTGGCATGGTTTGTGCAAAGCTGGAATTGATGACCAATTCCCAGTGGAAAATTTTTTGAAGTCTTTATTTCCTCCTATAGAAAAAGACGTGGCCACAACCATGCCAAAAATTAAAGAGGAATCCATCCAGAAATCCCAACAGTGTGATTTATCTATTCGTAAACAATTTATCTATATATCATTCTTCTTAATGCCCCTCACTCATGCTTATGTGGATTTTCCACATTAGGGGCATCTCATGTCATTGACGGTGTCATTAGGTCTATCTCATAAAATCATTTGTATCCTTATCCCCTTGGAGCTAATGTGTATGGTAATCCATATGGTGAGGCTAGTGTTCCCTATGCCCCACTTCCCATACGAAATCCCCTAATACTTTATAGTTATCCCAATCCTCCTCAAGATACATCATGTTCTCACGTTGGAACTAGTAAATTTTATTCAAGTCCTCTTGCACATCAACATGTGCATAGTCATGCTTGTAATAGTTCCCCTTTTAGTGGGGTTTCCATGAACCCATATTTTCCTTTTCTTAGCCCTCTGCCAATACCCTCAACACTTCTAGATAGGTTACCTCAACCCCAAGTAAATTTTGTTCAATATGATCCCTCTTAATGGAGCCAAGTGTATACCTAGCATAATGTTCCTAACCTCCCAAACTAGAATACAAATAACAATAACAAGAATAAGAATAAGGGGGAAATAAAATAAAATAGAAAAAAACATAATGAAGGGAACCAAGGAAACTAATATAATCTTCCTAATAATGTTGGAGGGGATTAGAATGCCATAAACATAATCAAGACCCTAATGCCTAACCAAAAAAAGGGGAAACCCACCAATTTAGGACCAATCACCCTTGTACCCTTTATCACATTTATAGGAATTATACCCATAAACATCCACTTATCATTGAGTTGCTCCATTAGAAGGAATCAAATGATAAATCTAGAGATACTTAAAGTCATCCTATTACTTAACTTAACCCAGATTTTACATCACAACCTAATGTGTTGCAAAACCATTCTCTGATTCAAGGATTTATATCCACTCCATAGGCCACCCCTTATGGTCAACCTACAAATCCTAACCATTTTGAATATATTAGCTTTCATATCTTATATTTGAACCTAGTGGATGTTAACCTCTCAACCTAAACCCACCAGTACGACATGCCCCCTAATATTATTCCAACTAAATATAATGACCCTCCACCCATCATTAGTGGGTCATTGCAAATTCAACAACCTAATGTCGATATCCCCCTCAAGGTGCTAAAGGTCCCTTTATGTCACACTACCCATAACTCTTATGCATGGGCCACACACAACTATAGCATAGTAGATGATGTAGCTTATTACCCCATGGCTATGTCATCCTTATAGGTTCTCCAAACTTGTCCTACATAGAGGAAATCCTTACTTTCTATGTTGGATGCATTCAATCCTTAAGAGAATAGGATGATCACCTTTGACATTAACAAAGTTGATCCTCATCTCCCTCCTTTAATTTCTTTTCAACTTCCAATAAATATCAAGAATGTTGTGATACACCATTTCATCATCAATGAAGGCACATCCACTTGTGTCATGTTTGATAGTGTTTGGAAAAAATTAGGGCCTTCCGAACTTGTTCCATCTACAATCACCCTCTGTGCATATAATGGTCATCCTTCCCAATCTGAAGGATTGTATCAAAACGTTCCAATCTAGTTAGTTGGCAAACAAATTCCCATTGTTCCTAAGGTTGTAGACATGTTGTATATGCCCCATTATTCCCATTTTTGTTGAGGTCGTAGATGCCCCATTAGACCATAACTTTATTTTAGGTCGTAGTTACATGTATGTTATGAAAGCGGTTGCATCCTCTATATTTTATACATTGATCTTCCCACATGAAGAGAAGATCATTACCATTGATAAAATTACTTATTGCGATCCAAAAGCTCAGATCAAACTAAACAATGTCTTGCACGTAGTCGATGGGAACCAAGTCATTTATTCATTCACGTATGTATGTCTGAGAGTCTTCAAGGACACTACATTGCTTGGCACTTGTTATGGTCCCCTGTTAGTAGTGACACCTCCTGGCCCATCAAATGTATGTACGATGAAAACATCCAAGAAAAATATTTCCTATGCACTTTTGACATCAGGTGTATCATCCTCACAACAACTTGGTGAACCCTCTAGTCCTATCTCTATCGCACAATCATGGGGTGGGAGTCTCGATTATGGGGCTCTATTTTCTCAATTCTCCTTCTTGTCTCCCTGTTGATATAAAAGACTATTTTATTGTTTTAAGGTCAACCTCACGAGGATATGAATCCCTCTATGTTTTTATAGAGGTTGTACTCCTCTTTTTCTTATGAAATTATATATAGAAATATAAATAAATACTGAGAAGGACCAGACTTATTGAAAAAAAATATTCACACTCAGAGAAATACCTAAGATTAGGACCAGGTATATTCCAAGAGATTATATATAATACATTACAAAATTCTTAAACCAAACGAGTATGACAAATAAGAGGCTGAAATTTCCATCACAACATTCATCAAGACACTAAACAATAACCACAGAAAGGAGACAAGAAATATGGACCACATATGGTAGAGAAATTTAAATGATCATTTCATTAAACACCAAATTTTTTATGATGGATAAACATTTGAAATATCAAGATTTAAATCAAAGTCTTTGAGAAACAATAATCTAATATCCCAAGATAGTTCTATGGGAGTCTAAAAAATAATATAAGTCTTTAAATACAAAGTAAAATTCTTTAAAGTAAAGTTTTTGCTTTCCCTTCAAAGAGGATCGGGATAAGGCTCACGCGGACCATGAAATGAAAATACCTGGAAGACAAGAGAAAGAAAATCAAGGTTCATCGAGGTTTTCATAGATAACCAAGAAATAGAAGGTAGTATGACAAATTATTGTGGAAGAAAAATACACTAAAGGGGAGGAACAAAGTTGTTGCTTGACTCACTGTGATGGAAAGTTTTCGTAACCCTTTACTTGCTTGGAGATTCCTCTTTTTTAGATGATTATTATGGTCGAGGTGGCATAAACACTAAATTGTTTCTTGATTTGTTGGCTTGGTCATTTTGATTAATGCTTTTATTAACCACTCCTCAATGTTTTCCCTCAAGGGAGTGACAATGATCTCATGCCTAGTTTTGACTTCAAATAATTCATTTTCAAATTCTCTCATGTCCATACCCAATTGGTGCAACGTGTCATCCACTTCATCATTTCTATTAATATATCGGACTAACCATATTTCAACTTCTTCTTTGGAAAACTCTATTGTTTTGGTAAATTCATATGCCCAAGCTACCTTTAATGCATTAAGTTGTTCTATTAATGTTTATTTTGATAAGAGAATTGTATCCATTAATATATTAGGACCATCAAGTTCTTTTGTAAGATCAACAAGTTTAAGGAATAAATGACTTCTTTTATCTTTTAAAACATCTAACTCACTTATCATTTCTCTCAAATCTTTTATTCTCTTCAACCAACATGCATTGATCTGTTTCATTCGAGTACTTGAAGGAAGTTTTTATTCTTTTAGGTGGGAATCAGTAAAACTCGAAACTTTGGTTGAGAATGTACTCACAACCTCCTTGTAAAATCCTTCATCATTCTCCATATATTTCTGCAGATGTTCCTTGAAATTTTTAATTCTTGATGAAAAATTGGAAATACTTTGAGCAAATACTAAATTTCTTGAATTAGGTCTACTCTTTTTTGTATTACATCTCCAACATACTTTCTTATTGCTTGCAACAAATTGGATGAACCCTTACATTTATTGCTTCTTTCTAGGATATTTTCTAACACAAGTGTTAGTTGAATTGCATTCATGGGTTTTGGAAATAAAGGTCCTGGCATCAAGTCCACTTTTAATTCTTTTATATTTTGTTTCGATTCTAAATTTTACTTTTCCACAATATCAATGGACTACTTCAAGCCTCTTCATTTGTGTTGTGGAATTGTGAAATTTTCGATGGTGCAACCCCATCAAAATCAATTGATTATTTCCACTTTTATGATGAATTTTTGTTTCTTGTATTAACTTTTTCTAGTGTCAATTTTTTGGATACTTGATTGTAGGCCACGTGGTGCAAAGTAAGAAATTCTTCCTCGAAGATTTCTGGTCCTTGGGTAATTAGGGCTTTAGCAATTTCCCTGGTTTCCAATATCTTTGTGCAGACCAACTGGGTTCTTCAATGAGCTCATCAACATCCATTGCTTCTTGAATTTCTTGGGTTTCAGGTATGCTCAACCCCGTTGTTGGCATATTTATTTTTTCTTTTAACGGAAGTATATATAGTATGGGAATTTTCAATGTTTTTCCTTGGTGGGTCTTTATTTCCACCATCATCTGAATAGGCTGATGCTTTTCTCATTTCAATACCATTGGTCCTATATTTTTTTCTTGATGGAGTACTCTTCTGGGAAGTAGTTGGTGAGTTATGTTTTTTGTCTGCTACTTCTCTTCCATGTTGTTGGTAGCATTCATAGGTATTGATCAATTCTTCCATATTATCTGAAACTTGATCAACCACAACTTCATGGATATCCAAATTATATCTACCCCTTTCTTGAAATTGTTCAATTTTAGTGAAATACGAAGAATAACCAATTAATTCCATATGTGCAGTGAACTTGTTATCCGGGTCAAAAACCTTAATAAATTTGGCTTCCTTTAAGCCAAGTTGGTCAAAATGGCATGCAAGTTCATCAAGGTGGATTATGTGCTTTACAATGAATTCTCCAATTTTCCATGGCAAGGGCACGAACTTCTTTTTTGTCCTCTCGTTGAAGAAATGGTCTTGGGTTTTATATTGTCTGCACATTTCCTCAACAAAGAATTTGTCTTATACATAAAATGGGGGAAGAAAGGGATTTTCTTCACACTCGAACAAACCGATAATAGTAAATTCCTCAGAAGTCTCAAAAAATTCTTTACCAGATAGAAAGGTGGCAGCTTCAAGAGATAATCTAGACATACCAGGGCCAAAAATCAACTTTTTGAATTCTGAAATGAAATTGTTGTGAACTGGGTAAAATTTATATTGAGATTTGTGTCTATACAGTGTCGAATACCATGCATAAATTGGTTCCAAATTAAAATCAATGTTCCTTTCCCTCATAAAGTCTTCAAATGCATGACCATAAGCAATGGTGAATATGAGGTAAGAGTTCATATAGAATTTTCGAGTATTTTTCAAATTACCCAGTTGGAAATAAACTTCACTTGAAATAAGGTATCCCCAGTATATAATGGATTTCTCATGCAAAAAAGAATGCAATACATATATAATATTTCTTGGTACAGATGCAATAGATTCCAAACCAATAATATGAGCAAACAACCATGCAAGCTCTTTGTATGGGTATTATAGTGAAGTTACTTCAATCTTGGAAATACTAGGGTTACTGCCTAGGTCGACCAAGTAATTGCTTACGAACTTTTCTCCTCCTCTATGTTGTTTCAGGAATTCATTTGCCTCTTCGTTTTTAAACCACAAGGTAGATGTAGGAAGCCATCGAATTTTGGAAAATACTAAAGGAGCTAAAGAAATGGGTTGATGTCCTTGAAGTTGAATTATTTTTTCCTTAGAGTTGAATTTATATGCACACCATTGAACAAGTTCTTTGAAATCTGTTACTTCTAGAGCTCAACCAGCTAATGCTATGCCTAAAGTAAAAATTAGGTTCATCTTTTTATTGCACGGAGAAAGAGCCTTATAGTAATTGTCGATATTTTCATCTTGGTATATTATCTTTTACTTGATTTAACCACATATTATCTTGATAGTTCAATCAATGTAAATATTTCTTTAATGTTGTGGACTTGCATGAGGAGATTTGAATTTATTGCAATTTTTAGTGGTGATTTGTGAATTTAATAATTGTATTATGCTTACACAAGTGGAAACTAATGTGGCGGGGAAAATAAATGTGATGGGAACTGGTGATGTGATATCGTGGTGGATGAAAAGTGGTAAGTATGGGAGTGTAATATGAGGGTTAGAAAGTGAAAAGTGTAGTAAGTGGGGTCGTGGACTTGTGGACTTGAGGATACAAAGAAAGGTAGGGAGGTCCACACCGAAACAAGAAATGTGACTAATTATGGGAGATGGTCATTTTGTGGGTTGTGGGGGTAGAGGGTGCATTTTGAATAATACAAGATTGTGGACCTGTGGACCTGCAGACCTAGAGACTCGAGAAAAAGGTTAATGGATGGTAACTGGCCCCGCATTTGCATTTTATGAAAAGTGGTTAAGTATTGAAAAGTGAAAAAGGTGAAATTTGAAGGATGTGAAAGTAATAGGTGCATATTGTAGAACACGAGATTGTGGACTTCAAACTTGCAGACCTATGAACACAAAGGCATGCAAGTCTGGGATTTGTTCTACCCCCACAATTCTCGAATTTGGCTAACATCCGAAAAATGAGAAAAAGACTAAGGAAAAAGAGAAAAAAAAAAGCAATGGAAGAATCTTATGGATAGTTAATATGAAAGAAAATATTGAGCATGAATGTGGATCAACACCCCCCCTCTTCAAACCCTAGTTATGGCCACTTTAAGTCTTCCCAATATCATGTTGGGTATCCTTGTGTGGTACCAAAACCCCCCAACCCCTCTTGTACCTTCAAAACCAACTCCCCATTTGGTCTTAAGGCTTGTGCAGCCAACTAGTGTTACCCATGCATCATCCTCGAAATCCACATGGGGCCAACTTATTTTGACCAAATCTAGAAAATTAACTAGGGCTACCTCATAAGAAGATTTTTTTTACAAAGGATCTAAATGATGATGAATTGGTCCTCATTTCATCTAGAGTGATGTTGGAAGTTAATGACATGGGGGAAGATTTTATAATACTATGAAGGATATAGTGGAAAGAACATATAGACATGCTTTTCACTTACAATACAAAAATCAATCCAATGAATCAAAGAACTAGGTTATGTTTAAACTACTATAAGCATTGTTGGTGCAATGGGTAATGAGACCTATGAGACCTGCAATAGAAAAATCAAATGGTAAGAATTTTTTTTATTTAGAAAGTATTATTGCTAAACATGTTTTTCTATACTATGTATATACTAGTCCAGAAAATTACCAAACTAATTTTTTTGCTATATTTACCTCATAGAAATATTAATTGATTTTTATGGTTATTTTTGTTTTTTAGGAAGATTAAGAAAATTAAATACAATGAATGAGATGATAACAAAAACATACAATAGGGATGTCCAAAAAAGTGTACAAGGAAATGGTAAAACAATTAAGAATAATTAAACCATAGGAAAAGCTATCCCAATAACAACATGCATCAGATGTATGTGATCATTGACTTTTTTAATATGTTTAATTGATGATTTTATCACATGGAATACTCATTTCCAATTTTATTTTTTTTGTATAAAAGAAAATAAAATGGAACCCATTTATAACATAGGATGGGATAACGAGAAATAAGAGGATTGATCACCAATTTTGTGAGTGATTGTCTTTTCCTTACTTAACATTTCACAATTGTTTTTATTTGTGTATTTAATTAATTTACAAATATCCATGGATGATTTCTACAAGGTGGTTATGTACAAAGAAGAGCCATCCAAACATTTCATTAACAATGGATTGTTGTGAGCATATATTGGAGTATCAATGGTTAATTGAATAATTGTAAGTATCTTTGTTGCTTTACAACCCCTATATTATAAATATTTGTAAGTATCTATGGTGTTTTACATCCCCTATATTATAAAGTCATAGTCTAAATGTTCTACAGAATGACTATTTTCCGACAATATTTTTCGAGGACATTTGCCCGAAATTCGGCGAGAAATTGTTAGATCCACGGATTTGAGTGATTATTTATGTATAATCCAAGTTCCCCATGGGTTTTTCAGTATGTTGAATCCATTTATGCATTCAGAAATGGATTTTAAACAACAAAAAATATTCATTTTGTGCAAATTTATATCGTCAATTTCTGACGAAAAAAGTCATTTCGTAGAATAGTTAGACAACGCCATATTATAAATATTGGAACAACAATAAAATTTTAAATATATCTAAACTTTGTTATGGCACATAAAATTCACAGAAACAAAGTATGGAGTGGAGCCATCAAAATATATGTTGTGAGATGGCATGAAGCACTTGTAAATAATATGTATTGTTTATAAATCACTCAATGTTGTCATAAGTTTATTGATCCATACAATCACATTTATTATATAATAAATATAGATATACTCATTATGCTTTATTTCTATGTTTGTAGATGGAAGAGGAAGAGGCTGAACAAAATCAATTTAATCAACAAAACAAACAAGTTCAACATCCCCAATTATAAGTTATAATGCCAATGAGGTGAATGACGATTAATGTCATTCACCTCCAACCATTGATTTTTTTTAGTTATAATAAACCTCCACTAAAAAACCTATGCAAAAACGTTTTCTTTCATAAGTGGAGGTTTTTTTGGTAATTTTACCCAATCTTGTAACATTAAAAACATTAGCTAGTTAGTTTTTTCCTTGTAGTGTTAGTAGGTGATGGTGACACCATTCTTGTGGTGGTGGAAAATTGTTAGTTGTTGTTTAATGTGTCGATGGGGCCTACCTTATGGGTCATAGCCATAAATATATGGCCCACACTTTGCTTAAGGTCATAATGATTTATCTATGGCTAGAAACTTCCTAAGATCCATGATCATATAACTATGGCCAACGACCTCCTAAGGGATGCAACCATAGATCTATGCACATGCCTGGCCATAGATATGCAACCAGTGCTCCCTCCTAAGAGATGCAACCATATATATCAAACCCTCAAGGTTGTGGCAACAAAATACCACATTTTTTTATTCTTGTTTCTTTTTTTCCGTATGTGTATGTATGTATGTATGTATGTATGTCATGCATGCATGTATACAATTTTCACTCTTTTTTCCCAAATTTTAAAACTTCAACTAAGGATTTTTCCAATAAGACAAATCTAAAATAAAATAGATTTAAAAACATATTCATGTGGTTTTTGTAATTTTCTTTTGTTGATCTAGAATTTTTATTTTAATTCCTCTTAATAATAGATGTATCTTAAGCAAGGGCCTTAAAACCTTGCAAGGATATATAGGTTCAAATCCCAACACCCATTATTTTGGCTCTAATATTTAGTTTCAAAGTGTTGTTTTTTGTATAACTACAACAATATTAATTTGTTTGGTTGCCCCTATATCAGATAATAATTTTCTCTTTTACACAAGAAAGGAGGTCATGGGATCAATTTACTTATCTATTGTTTTCACATGCCTATTTATCTACAGAGTAATTAATCTTTTAGATCTCATTACAACACTATTTTAAATATTTTTCCTCTCTCTTTCTCTCTCTATTCTTAGAGGTGGAAGGTCCATAGGCCATGAGGTTTGACCTTGGTTGGGATTTGATACCATGTGTGATTAGATCATCTAATGGGAAATGCCTCTTTGTGTGTGTGTGTGTGTATAATTCCAATAATGAATTTGTATAATATAATCAAAGAATTACTTGATGGGTTCATTATTGTTCCTAATTTTTGCATGGAAATTAGAATTAAATGTTAAGTACCTAAATAGATCTGGAAATATACTTTATAATAACCAAGAATCTCAACAAGAATAATCCAAACCATTCACCAAATATTGAACACAAGAAATAGAGAAAACTCTTGAGGTAGGGTAACACCATATATTAATCCTTAAGGAAGGATACAACTCCTCAAGCAATCATTGCTTGTACAATAAAAATATTCTTCACTATGCTTCAATACATTGCTTACACTTATTTATATAACACTCTCTATCTCCTAGGAACCTTCTAGAAAGAATTCTCACATTTATTATATCTAACTACCATACTGGGCATTATTTAATATAGTGGACCTAGTCCACCTTACATTGAATTACTTCCACTAATAATACATAACCACATTCCCATTGGGTACCTCCCTAGGTACCCAATATTACCTCCCTAGGTATACTACATTTCATCCCCCTTCACATGTTTCATCCTTGAAACACAAGAAGAAACCATACAATATGACCGGCTAAGCAATGTATCCAACTTGTACCAAGTCCTACCATCCATCCATCCTAATGGAAGACGAACATGATGTCCAACTAATTCCTTGCCACCCCGATCTGGATCCGCATCGTGCCTATGTTTCCATAGGATTGTTTCACTAGTTGGATGTCTTCTTGTAGTGTCGGTATTCCTCCATGCACCTCTTGATCAATTTCCTTTCTGGTGCCCTTCTGGTGCATAAATGTGTTGATGATCACGCCCTTTCTTTGATGACTATTGTTTCTTTATATGATGTGGATGGTGATATACAACAACTATAGGAATCTATTCTTTTTTATTCCAATCTGTAACACATTGTGCCTTTGAGTCAATGACCTCCTTGGCTTCATTATTGTGTCCTTCTTGTGGCTTTACTTCATCTCCTTTAGTAGACTTTGCCTTTGATTCAACTTCAGACTCTACAATAACTTCTTTGCTTTCCACCATGGGCCCTTCTGTCTTACTAAGAGACACATCTTGCAATGCGATTTTCTTTTTCTTGTACCATAACTTCAAAAACTTGTTTTGCACATTAATATTAACTGAAGCAACTGAGTTCATCCAAGGATATCCCAAAACAATATCCACATCATCCATATCTATAGCATAAAATATGAATGCAACACATATTTATCCATACTAAGCTTCAAATATTTAAAAATTTAAACATTTTCACCTGCAACTTGTGTGCCTTGAATATTCTTTGCAGGAACTTGCAGTCTATTAACCAACTGAATATTGATAAAATTATGCATGCAACTAGGGTTAGTAGAAACGATAACCTTCTCCTTATGAATACAACCATGAACCTATAATATTGATTTTCCACATGAAAATAAACCCTTGGTGCTCTCAATATCCCTTTTTATAACATGATACCAACTATCTAAAAATAATTTTTCAAATTCTTCATCTGAAAGTTCCATTATTTGGGTATACTTAAGCGATTTCCACCAAATCAATGCATCACCTTCTAAATATAAACTTACCAAATCTTTCCAATGATCTTTCCTTGATGACTTCATATATTCTATGAATTATTCAATAATAGGACCATCATATTTTCCAGTAAAAACTATCATGCTTTCTATAACCCTGAAAGAAAACTAGGTCTTATAAAAAATAACTTATTTTTCAAAATCACGGCTTTTTCTGGAAAAAAAAAACCTGAAAAACTGTCGAATTTAAAATGTTGATAAATTCACTTCCTGGAATCTGTTTTAGTTGATTTGTTTTTTAAAATTGGATATTTTTCCAAGAGGAATTCAAATATCAAATTTGTTTTGCAAAATTATGCTAAAGTTTTTTCATATATGTACCTGAAGTGCACCAGCCCCCTTTTTTTTTAATCTGCAAAATGTCCCAAAAATTTCTTCCCTTCTTTGGCCAAGGAAACTGCTATGATACCTATTGTTAAGTACCTAAATAGATCTTCAAATATACTTCAAAATAACAAGGAATCTCAACAAGAATAATCCAAACCATTCACCAAATACTGAACACAAGAAATAGAGAAAACCCTTGAGGTAGGGTAACACCATATATTATTCCTTAAGGAAGGATAACACTCCTCAAGCAATCGTTTCTTGTACAATAACAATATTCTTCACTATGCTTCAATACATTGCTTACACTTCTTTATATATCACTCTCTATATCCTATGAACCTTGTAGAAAGCCTTCTCACATTTATTATATCTAACTACCATAGTGGGCATTATTTAATATAGTGGACCTAGTCCACCTTACATTGAATGAATTCCACTAATAATACATAACCACATTCCCATTGGGTACCTCCCTAGGTACCCCATATTACCTCCCTAGGTATACTACATTAAATAGCTCAAAGTGTTAGCTCAACTTATTGTTTCCAATGTTGTTAGGCATTTGACTAGTTTTGTGTCAGTGGGTTCCTAGTTCAAATCCCACCAGTTTAGGTGCAGTAGTTTCCATTGACATATTTACTAGGGTATCCATCCAAAAATGTGGGGAAGCATCCATTGGGTTTCCTCATGAGGATTTCCTTGGGAAAAAAAAATTAAGTAAAGTTGAGAAACATAAGTTCATAGTTGTTAGAAAAACAGGATCGTGGAGCAATAAATAAAATAAATGCAGAAACAAAACACAAAAGATACACAATACAATAGAGACACAAATATATGTGGTTCACCTAGTGTGGGCTACATCCACCAGAGAAATTTCCAGGTCCTTCCTTTATTATTATCCAACAAATGAAGGGATACAACCTACAACACACCCATTGTAACTTCCTCTTCTTTCTCTCACAGTCTCTTTACTCAGAATACAATGTTCACAATGATACATAGCCGCAATACATTTCCCTCATAAAAGAGGGTTTCCTTCTAGGGAAAAAAACCTAACTTAACTTCTATCGTCAAATCTATGACCTTATAATGAACGGTCCATATTTACTATGAAATTACAATATACATTTACAAGGCAATTTTTCCTTTAGGGGCTTCGCCCCTAAACCCTCGCTAGGGGCCCACTTGCCTCGGACCCCGCAGAGGGGGTAACCCCCTCTGCACTCCCCCGTGTGGAAGAGTGTACATTCTTTCGGGGTGTAAAGTCTTCAAGGGTATAAACATGGTTGAAAACAAAGACCTCTGAATTAGGAAGATAATCAGGCTCCACAACCAACAATCTCCCACTTGGAGGCTGATTTCAACAACTCCACCACTGTTGTATATGTTGGACTATGAACCTTCTTGGACCTGGAAAATTTCTCATCTTCATCTTCATGCTTGAAGACCAAATGAAACTGAGCAGGAACTCAGTTTCTCCCTAGTTACTCCCTTAGTTAACATGTCTACAGGATTTTTGCTAGTGTGTATCTTTTCCAACTTCGAATGTCCATCTTCCAAGACAGATCATATGAAATGGTACCTGAGTTGTATAATGCTTAGTCTTCAAATGGAAGATTGATTTCTTTGCAAGATGAATGGCACTCTCACTGTCATAGTACAACATGTTATTCTCTTGCTTCTTTCCCAATTCCTCCATAAACCTATGTAACCAAATCATCTCTTTACTAGCCTTTGTAGCAACAACATACTTTGCCTTTGTTGTTGAAAGTGAAAAAACCTTTTGCAGTTTTGAAATCCAACTTATTGTTGTTCCACCTATGGTAAAAACATACCATGTGGTGCTCCTCCTGCTATCTTTATCACCTACCATATTTGAATCAACATATCCATGTAGAATAGTGTTTGAACCTTCAAAACATAAGGCATGAGTAGCAGTACCTCTCAAATACCTGAGAATCCACTTTACTTCCTCCCAATGTTCTTTACTTGGATTGTTCATATACCTGCTCAAAACTCACATTGCATATGCAATATCTGGTCTTGTGCAAACCATTGCATATATAAAGATGACAATTGTTGGTGAATAAGGGACCCTGAACATGTATTTTATCTCCTTTTGTGTCTTGGGACACATTTCCTTAGTTAATTTGAAATGGCTGGCCAAAGGTGTACTAACTAGTTTTGCATTCTGCATTATAAACCTCTCCAACACCTTCTCTATGTACTCACCCTGAGACAATGTCAATTTGTTATTTTTCCTGTCTCTTGTTATTCTCATACCAACGATTTTCTTTGCAGCACCCAAGTCCTTCATCGCAAATGAATTAACTAATTTCTTCTTGAGCACATTTATATCATGCATATTAGACCCTGTAACAAGCATGTCATCTACATAAAATAGAAAGATAATATAGCTTCCATTTTCTATCCTTTTAAAATAAACGCAATGATCAGAATGGCATATATTATAACCTTGTTCTATCATAAACCTATCAAAATTCAAATACCACTGCCTTGGAGCTTGCTTTAGGCCATACAAGCTCTTTTTCAACATGCATACCAAATTCCCCTTCCCTTTAATCTCATACCCTTGTGGCTACTGCATATAAATCTCTTCCTCCAAATCCCCATGGAGAAAAGATGTTTTTACATCTAACTGTTCAAGATGCAAATCTTCTACTGCCACAAAACTTAAAATAGTCCTAATTGAAGTCATTTTAACAACATGATAAAATATTTCATCAAAATCTATACCTTTCTTTTGTGCAAACCCCTTTACAACAAGTCTAGCCTTGTATCGCTTCTTTCCTCCATCTTCTTCCTTCAACTTGTAAACCCATTTATTCTGCAATGCTCTTTTTCCTGTAGGCAACTGAACCAAGTCCCAAGTCTGGTTATTTACCAAGGAATCCATTTCCTCTTTCATGTCTTTCTCCCAGTTCTTTTTGGTACCTTCCTGCACTGCCTCTTCATAACATTATGGTTCACCAAAATCAGTCAACAATAAATAATACAATGAAGGAGAGTATCATTCAGGGGTCTACTTAACTTGGTAGATCTTCTAATAACACTTGTAGGAGTTTAAGGTACTTGCTTCTCTTGTTGTTGTACATTTGATTGTCTAGTTCCTTTGGAATTTATTTTTCAGGGATCTCATCGAGCACTGTGTATTCTAGTTTTTCTTTTTCATGTTCCTTTCCCTGCAATTGATCTATGTACATGAACTTCTCATTGAATATGACATCTCTACTCATAATGATTTTGTTATTTTCATAATCCCATAAGCAATAACCAAAATCATTAACATCATATCCAATAAAGGTACACTTCTTGGATTTTTCCTCAAGATTTGTTCTATTTTCTTTATCAATATGGACAAATGATTCAAAACCAAAAGTCTTCAAAAAAGAATAGTTTACCTTTTTACATGTCCATGCCTCCTTTGGAATTCTACCATCCAAAGAGCTTGAAGGTCCCATGTTTATTAAGTAAACAACAATATCTACAACATCTGCCTAGAATTGTAAGGGAAAACCAACATGCAATCTCATACTCCTTGCATGCTCCATGATTGTCTTGTTCATCCTTTCTGACACACCATTTTATTGTGGTGTTCCTAGAACTTTCTTCTCTCTACGAATCCCATGGTATGAACAGTAATCATCAAAATCCTTGCTAAAATCTTCACCTCCATTGTCTAATATGAGACACTTCAACCTTTTCTGTGTCTCATTCTCAACCAAAGATTTCCATTTCTTAAAAGTATCAAAAACATCATATTCTTGTCGAATGCAATAAACCCAAGTTTTTCTAGTTGCATCATTAATAAAAGTAACATAATAATGAGAGCCACCAAGAGATGATACCTGAGTTGGTCTCCATACCTCTGTATGCACAAGCTCTAGCCTTTCACTCTTCTTTTATTTTCTGACTCTCTTATGTTTTCCATAAATACAATGCTCACAGAAATCCAAATCAATTTGTTTAAGACCTAGAAACAAATTTGTTTTGTGAAGTATCTGCATCCCCTTCTCACTCATGTGTCCAAGCCTATGATGCCACAGTTCTATATTCACTCTTGTAGAATCTAAAGAGATAGAATATTCAGTATTAACAGTACATAAATACAATGTACATACCTTCTCTCATTTTTCTATCACCAATGATCCTTTGGTGACCTTCCACAACTTATCTGTAAATATGGATATACAACCTTCACTTTCCAACTACCCTGTTGAAATAAGATTTTTCCTTAGATTTGGAACATGCCTTACCTCTTTCAACAACCATTGGTTTCCATTGATTTGCTCTATTTTTACCTTTCCCATTCCAACAATTTTGCATGGTGCATCATCACCCAAATGAACCTGTCCAAAATCACCTTGAACATAATCTAGAAAATGCTTCCTATGAGGTGTGGCATGAAAGGAAGCCCCTGAATATACTACCCAAGACTCATAAATATTATCTACAGAAAGAATCAAAGCATCCTGTAACACATCACCTATTACATTTGCTTCCTGATTTTTCTCCTACTATCCATCTCTTTGTTTCTTTGGAGCTCTGCAATTTTTCTTCAGATGTCCTTTCTTCCCACAATTCCAGCACTCTATCTTTCCAAATCTAGATTTGGATCTTCCCTTCCTATAATTCTTATGGTTCCTTGAGCCCTTTCCTCTATCCTTTTGTATTCCCATGTTCTCCATATTTAACGCATTACACGATGTCTCACATGTGCTTTTCCGTTGCATTTCCTCACTAAGGACAACACCAACAACATCATCAAATTTTAAATTGTTTGAACCAGAGACATATTTACTTACAACCATGACCAAGACATTCCAGCCTTTTGGCAATGAGCACAAGATTAGAAGAGCCTTGACCTCATTATCAAAGTCCACTTTTACAGAACTTAGTTGATTAATAACCATATAAAATTCATTTAAATGATCTACAACAGACCCATCTTCTTACATATTCATATTAAATAATCTCTTCAATAGAAATACCTTACTGGATGTTGCGGGGTTTTCAAACAGTTTAGCCAATGTATCCATGAACTCCTTCGTTGTCTTTTCTTTCGAAATATTGAAAGCCACCGACCCTACTGGGCTCAGTCGTATCATTCCTAGTGCCTTACTGTCAAGAAACTCTCATTATTCATCCTTCATGGTCGTCAGATTCTTTGTTATTCCACCCAATAGTAGGAATAGATCCTTCTGATATAAATAATCTTCGATATGCATCTTCCATAACTAGTAGTTTTGGCCGTTAAATTTCTTGACCCTAAACTTTCCATCTTCCACCATTTCTCCCACTTGAACTAGGAACCCTCTTTTCCTGCGAGTTACCTTTTGCTCCGATACCAATTGTTAGAAAAACAAGATCGCGAAGAAATAAATAAAATAAATGCGGAAATAAAAGACATAATATACACAATACAATAGAGACACATATATACGTGGTTCACCCAGTGTGGACTACGTCCACCAGAGAAATTGCCTGGTCCTTCCTTTATTATTATCTAGCAAATTAAGGTATACAACCTACAACACACCCGTTGTAACTTCCTCTTCTTTTTCTCACAATCTCCTCACTCGGAATAAAATATTCACAATGATACATAGCTACAATACATTTCCCTCATAAAAGAGGGTTTCCTTCTGGGGAAAAAAACCCTAACATAACTTCTACCATCAGATCTGCGACCTTATAATGAATGGCCTAGATTTACTATGAAATTCCAATATGCATTTACAAAAAAAAAATTCCTTTGGGGGCTTCGCCCCCAAACCCACGCTTGTCCTCGGACCCTACAAAGGGGGTAACCCCCCTCTGCACTCCCCCACATGGAGGAGTGTACATTCTTCCAGGGTGTAAAGTCTTCATGGGGTATAAACACGACTGAAAACAAAGACCTTTGAATCAGGAAGATAATTGGGCTCCACAAGCAACAATAGTCCCTAATATTTAGAATTAACTATATAATTTCTAGCATGTAATCTTAATTAGAAGATAAATTTGTGAATGTCTTAAAACCCAAGAAATTAAATAGTCAAAGGAAACCTTTCAAATGGACGTAACTTACATATAAACTACCTCTATGATTAAATGAAGAGGAGGTTTGAAGGGTACCTATTAAGAAGAAGTGGGTAGTGGGGAAAATAATACCTCCCTCAATATCTCTAGAAGTAGCACTTATAACAACAACAATTGTCAAGAATCGAATTTGTGACTAATTGTTGGGGACATGAGCTCTCTCCTTCTAGCCTGATTTCCTCAACATGTGATCTGAAGGCCCACCGAGCTTGTAATCACTAATGCTATATTGACTTCCTCTCTAGAATCGAGCTCATCAATCTAGAAGATTAACAACTCTAACAAATTCCTCAAGACATCATCCAATAGTTTCCACAATCTCTTAATCCTCTCCTCAAAATTGAGATAGGAATGCATAACCCCAAAATCCTCCTTCTCATCACTATATAACTCACAATTATGCACATCACTCTAATTATAAATCATGTAGATAAACCTCTAAAAATAATGAAATTTCCATAAAATTATACAAGTGATTAATTATATACACATGCACCTAACTTTTCCTATAAACAAACTTGCGCATACATAATAAAATTCTTAATTACAAGGCGCACATATGCATCTAAATATTTATTTATCAATTATTAAGTTGCTAGGTGCACATAATTAATTCATTACACAAAACACACTTTAATATTTTTTTCTTGGAATACAATTTATCCCACCCTTAAGCTTGAAAGTGAGAATGATATTTCCAATACCTTTCCAACCTCAACAAACATTGGCTCACAAAGAGGCTCAATTAGAAATCAACTCACAAAGAGTGAGCATGTCACAAGTGGGATTTGAACTTGGGTGGAGAGGATAACATTTCTCCTCCCAATCACCTAAGCTATACCCAATTGACAAAACATGTTTTAATATAATAGTACTAGTGTGAAAATGTTGGATGTGCACATGTGGCCACCACATGAAAACCCGAAAAGTGTATTAATATTCAATAATAAATAAATATCCCTATCATTACAAGATTTTCATAATCCAAGATTAATAAATAATTCAACATACCCGTATGATGCTACATTCTCTTTTAATTCATGAATACAAGTACTTGCAAATTGAATACAATAAGTAAATTGTGCAATTTCTACAAAATCCACCACCACTTCATATATACTCTACCATTTGCAACTAGTAGTTATACCACACTAGTGCTCGTATGGTCCCACTTACCATGTTATAGGTCCATCTATTGAGACTAGTCTTTTATATGTCAAACATCATGGTATGTTGTTAAAACTCGTCACATGTATAAAATGTAGTAAGTATCAAAATCCATAACATAGCTTTGAGGATCTACCCCTAATTTTCATCATCTCACAAGTCTATATTACATGAGGCATTTGAAATTTATCTTTGTCTCTAGGCATCCCACAAGGATTTATGGCCCTAGGCATTACATAATTCTATATTAGCTAGAATAGAACTACAGATCACATCATATCCCATCCTTATCCCATATTATGGTATTTTACTAAGATCTTTCATGGGTATGGACTCCCATGAGATCTATCATTGAAATTTCCCTCCAGGCCTATGGAGTAGATATCTTATGAAGCTCTCACTCACATCATAAAAATAAGACATCATGTCATAGCATGTATTCTATCATAGATCACATGAGTCAAATCAGTGTCACCCCATGACTATCATATGGTTAGCATAAATCACATATATCTATTGAAATTAGCATCAACAACATTTGTCAAATCACAAAATACATTGTTCAAAACATGAACATTCATCTAGTCACTAGATGCATGTCTTGTAGTTAACTTCAGTTCACCAATTAGATCATACATGTGTTAAAGTTCACTCATCGTGACTATTGTGGCAACATGCATCATATGCAAAACTAAATTTTATCACTTGCAACATCATGTCATCATAAAATAGAAAATATTCTTGTTTGAAAGAAACAATTGATATTCATGCATGTTCATGTCTATGTATAAGCCATAAAAAAACATAAAAACTATCATCTCATAATGTACTCATCTATAAAAAATCAACAACCCATAAACATACATCTATGTCCATAAATATAACAATAATAATCTAGACATATCTTTTGTTGTCTCCATTGAACACCAAGTCCCAAAAATAGTGTCATGTCAAATATAACAACTCAGTCAACTCATGATTGTTATGATATTAAGACACTTAGGAGTTAGTTAAGATCAACTTGGTAGAATGTGTCTTTAGCTAAAAGTGTGTTTCTTTAGTATGATTTGTAGTTATGCAATCCGATGGTCACTATATGTTCTAGACATAAAGTGATATGATGGTTCATATTCTCCTCGATACTAATGGCTATATTGACCCATGGATTAACACCTTATTGTTCCATGATCTCTATTTAAAGAGCATGGAGGGTCATTTACTGAAGATCGATTGTGAGAAACTCTCATGTACACTATTTTTCTTTTGCATTAATATATTGGCTCAAGTGGTTGTGTTGGTTGGCGTTGTGGACTATTTCCCTCTTTGATTATTTTAACCACGTAAAACAATGGGGTATTGATCTTTGATTTGATTGTGTGAGTGGTTTGTTAAGGTGTTCAAACCATGTGGAAATACCCTTTTTTGTAGAACATGGTATGAGAGTTTGTATGAAGACCTACTCCCATTATTGATCTAGATATTGAACCTGTGTCACTGCATGCATCAAAATATTTCTAGTTTTTATGATTTATGTACATTTTTGGGTTGAGCAAGCTATTCCATAATGTCCAAAGTGTTTCTTTTAGTTAGAAGCACTTTTTGTTTCACTCGAAAATGTTTTCGTTTACCCATGATACAACTTTTTTTTGTCAGATCGAGAGGTATAAAGTTTTATTACGCCATTTATTTTATTTTTACTATGTTAATATTTTGGTCTTTCTATTTTGTTCTGAGGTAGGTATCCTTTCTTGTTTGTATGTGCTCTATGCGATCTAAACAAATTAGAAACAAATCTTTGGGGGTAAACACACACTTTGAGGTAAAAAACAAAAAATCACAACCCTCCTTAACATTTCATATGTATTTTACATTAGCTCAATCAGTTGAAAGTTACTTTATTAAATAAGAGGTCTTGAGTTTAAGTCATTATTTTTATTATATTACTTTTTGAAAAAGTTCATGCAACTTTGAGTTATCAAATAATTTTATTGTAAAGTACATTTCACTTAAATTATTTTTTGAGATACTTTTTGCATGGAACTTTAACTTATAAAGTAACTTCATTATAAAAGTGATTCTCAGTTATTTTATATAAGTGGGTCATTTTACAAGTAACTTATTTGTAAAAGTGACCTTATAGGCAAAGTTAAAGAAATAAGAGAATTGTTTCTACTCAACAACCTCATTGTGCATCCATCACCACGTGGGCCAAACTCTACTTGCCATGTGGCACTTTGGTTATTGTTTTAATCTAGGAATTGTGTAGCGATGTTACCAATATTATTTTACATATATTATACAAGCATTATACATATACACACATACAAGAGAGAAGGAAGAGAAAGTAATGGAGAGACCAACAATCAGTCTCCTTTTATTATAGCAAGACAACATAAATACCACCACTTTTTTACATTTCATATCCCATATTTATACTTATGAGTTGGTTATCATGTAGTTACATTTATTTAACTAATTTGGTCAACCCAGTGGTCGACCGACTTACAATTCGGCTTGACATTCCCAGTCGACTTATACTTGGTTGACTTGTGGGTCTAGTTCACAAGGTCAATTGGGTCCTCCAACATCTCCCCCACATCCAAATCCTTCCCTCCAACATCTCCCCCACACCCAAATACTTCTTCATCCATGAGAAACATTTTTCATTTTTTTAGAACTACCAACTTTTACACAATTCCATCAGTGAGATCTTTCAGTCTAGATCCTTCATGGTGGCTTGGATGGAAAGAACTATGCTCTTCTTGAATGGCTAAGTGTGGGTGAAAATTTTGCTCGATCACCAGTCTTGCCATATGCTTCTAACTTCTTTAGGGGTCTATAAGTTGGAAGAATGTGTTGGAACAACAAGCATTGATGATTAATCACACATCCCCTGGGTTTAGTCGGTCGAGATGAGATGTTGACCTACATCTAGACATAGTCGATCAGGTGATCGACCAACACACCACACTAGCCGATTAGGTATTCAAAGTGTTTGTCGGTCGAACAGTTGACCAACAGTCAAAGACAACCAGGTGGAGGATCGACCAACCCTGCAATCGACTACAAGTTGGATGAATAGTCGTTCAAATCAAGTCATGTTGAGCCGAATTGACAAAGCAGATTTTATGGTACCAACTCTAACCACTGGCGGTTATATGTGGACAAGATCTTTTGAATTCTCTGGAAGCTAGATAGATATTGAGACTATAAAAGAAGACCCCTTGGGTCATTATCGCAATGTTAAATATGATTTGAGATTGCATAATAGATCATGCATATATGCATTGTGATGTCTTGATCATAGTACATTGTGCTTAAGTGTTGTAACGATGTCTTTAGATGCCACCTATGTTCTTCGAAATTTCTTGTCCCCCTTCAATTGTTTGTAGTATTGTGTTCTCTATTTCATATCATGTTCCATTTATTTTCCCAACATGGTATACAAGCCGATGGTTTGAAAACCTCGAATTGTTATTTGAAAACCTTGTTGAGTCAGATCTAATGTGTGATTGACTCTGGGTCGATGGTTTGTTAATTGGAACTTACTGAAATAGAACCACTATGTCTAAAATATCAAATATGGCTTCGAAGATCGATCTTATTGTTCTGAATGGATCAAATTATGCAATATTGGTGCCAGATATGGAAACCTTGTTGAAAAGTAAGGGATTGTGGAAGTATACCAAGGTTGTGATCCCAGATACAACATATGCTTCTTTAAAATTTATTATCGATGGAAAGAAGTATGAGGTTGTCAGGGTCATCATGACCTACATCTCACAGGAAATCCATTTTCATCTCAGTGGACTTGATTGTCTGCATATGGTCTGGAAGATGGTGAATACCTTGTTTGACTGAGTCGAAGAAAGCCACATCATGCAGTTGGAGAAAGAGTTGATCTCTCTTGATCCTCATTCCTTTGAAATAATGAAGAAATATTTATCACATATTAAGGAACTCCAGTTTAAGTTGATTGAATGTGGAGAGAACTACAAGAAGAAGGATGGACAACTCATTGAGTTGGTCCTAATAAATTTGAGAACACCCTTTGATGTGTTTTACTGACCTTCCACACCAACTGGAATGCATGTAAGAAAGATGGTAAGGACTACTACTTTGAAGTTTTTTGTGAAATTTTGATTATTGATCAACATAGATTGCTTGAAGAAGGCAAGATTGGTGGTAATCACCAAGCCAACTTCCTCAAGGGTAAGGGAAATATGGATTCTAGGAATAGAGTGAATACTCATTCTTCTACACGGAAACCTACATATACTAATGAGGGACCCTAGAGACAACCACAGTGAAGTCAAAAGAAGAAGACAATTCAACACGATGGAAAGCCTAGACATGTTGAAAATAAATGCTTGAAGAAGCGATACGATTTAGAGGACAAGGTTAAGAGTCTTGAAGGAGACGTGTCGACTATTTTTCAACCCGCTGATAATTTCACCTTCCAAGTCGAGACTTCCCATGCCTTGATGTATCACACTGTGTAGAATATATAGGTTGTCGACTCTAGGTGCACTCATCATATGGTGAAAGATTCCACTTTATTAACGAGAGTAAATAAAGATGAAGAAAGTAGAATCTATGTTGTTGATGATTTTTCTTTGGATGTTGCTGGTCAGGGTGATGTAGCTTGTCGACATGGTAAAATTGTCGTTGTCTTTCATGTATCAAATCTTAATGCCAATCTGTTGTCTATTGTCTATTTCTCATTTGACTTAGACTGATAAGATTGTATAATTTTGTTCATATTCGTTCTATGTTCGAGATTTAATGAAAGGGAAGTTGATTTTTATTGATGGGATCTTAGACCCAACTGACAACTTCTAGAAGTTCTATGACTTGACTCGACCTGAATCTGAACTGACTGCACTTATTTCTCACACTTAGGAGAGAACTAAATTTGGCATGAACGACTCAGACATCTGAATTTCTGAAGTCTGCAGGCACCAACAACTCAAAACATGGTTGTTGGTCTACCATGGGTGTTTCCTCTTGAAGGTCTATGTAAGGGTTGTGTACTTGGGAAACATCATCAGGAACCTTTCGACTCTAGACAAGTGTGGTGAGCATAAAACCTACTAGAACTAGTTCACAGTGATGTTTGTTTTGTCGATTTACCTTCACTGGCAGGTGCAAGGTACATTTTGAATTTTATTGATGATTTCTCTCATTTCACATGGGTATTTTTCCTGAAGAATAAAAATCTTGTCTTTGATAAGTTCAAAGAATTACAAGCCTTTGTTGAAAATCAATGTGGTCAACCCATCAAGTGCTTGATATCAGACAATGGTGGTGAGTATGTCAATCGACCCTTTCAATAATACCTACTTCATTTTAGTATTAACTGATAGTGGTTAATTACTCACACACCTAAGAAGAATGGAGTTGTAGAATGCAAAAATCGAACATTAGTCAAAATGGCTAGATGTCTTCTGCAAGATAAATACCTACCTCCTAGCTTCTGGGCTGAAGTGGTGTATTGTGCCAATTATCTTCTCTATCTCATATCGACTTGAGTTTTCCCTTCCATGATTCCAGTCGAACGATAGTATGGAAAGAAACCCTCTGTTGTCCACCTTTGCGTGTTTGGATATGTTACCTAGGTCCATATTCCTGATAATTGTCGAAATAAATTGGATGCAAAGAGTCATACTTGTATCATGATGGGATACTCTGAAGAGTTGAAAGCCTATCGACTGTTTGATCTTATTCGACGACAGATTGTTATCCGATGTAATGTTCGGTTTGATGAGAATTCTTCCGTAGTTAAATTGTTGAATGCATCCTATGGATTTTTGCAGGATCGTCCCTGTGATGTTGTCTCAACCATTTGTTGTCCTACTCCTCTCTTTAGTCCTTCGACTGGTCCATCAAAATTTCTTTCTGTTTCAACTCGACCTTTGATTTCTGAGTTGACTAGTCTGACGTCTTCTATTTCAATTGGTCAACCGACTATAAAACCTCTAAATTTTTATCAACCTACTGAAGTGAAGCACAATTCACTTGTTTCTTGTCTACCCCTATGGGTTTCCAAGACAATTGAATTCGATGGAGCTAATGTTGGAGATGCCTCCTATGGACGACAAAATCGAAGTGAAAAGCAACATTCTAGTGCTGCATCATGACTTTTTTCCTTGAAAACTCTGATCCTGTTACCCACTCCAATGTCGAAGGCTGACTCAAATGGGAACAAACAATGAAGACTGAAATTGATTCCTTGTCGAAGAATCAAACCTGGGACTTGGTTTCCCATCCTCATGGAAAGAACATTGTGAAGTGTCGATGGGTCTAGAGGACCAAATTTACCTCGGAACGTGTTTTCTAGCGACATAAATCACGCCTCGTCATGAAGGGATTTTCTCAATAAGAAGGCACTGACTACATTGAAAACTTTTCCCCCATTGGAAAGATGAACTCTGCTTGATTGAATCTTTCCCTTGTTGCTTGTTTTGGATGGAAGATTCATCAAATGGATGTGAAGAGTATCTTTCTTCATGGAAACCCATCTGAAGAAATTTACATGGAACAACCACCTAGCTTTGTGACGAATTCCAATTTGGTATGTCAACTCAAGAAGTCACTTTATGGTTTGAAGCAAGCTCCCCGGGACTGGTATGCTAAGATTGACCATTTCTTTCTTAGGCTTGGTTTCAAATGGTTTGAATCTTATCACAACTTGTATGTTCTCCACTCTAATGGAGACACTATGAATTTTGTTGTATATGTTGATGACTTAATCATTATTGATAATCATAATGTTCTCATCTTTATATTGAAGAAACCAGTTGTTGACACCTTTGACATGATAGATATTGGTACTCTACATTATTTTTTGTTTCTTCAAGTATTACCATTGCGTGATAGTTTTTTTCATTTCTCGGTCTAAATATGTAATGGATCCGTTGACATGTTTTAAGATGGTTGATTGAAAGCCTTTTTTCACTCCCTTTCAGTCTGGAGTGAAGCTTACTAAAACCTGTCAAACACCTGTTGTCGATGCTACACTCTATCAACAATCAGTCGACAATCTTATTTATCTTACTCATAGTCAACCTAATCTCTCCTTTGTTGTTAGTCTGGTTTCTCGATTCATGCAGGATCCCCAAGAAATCCACTAGAAAGTAGTCAAATTCATTGTTTGATATCTGAAGGGTACCACTCAATTTGGTATCAAATATTGTCGTAGTTTGGAATTGCTAGTTGGTTTCACCGACTCCAATTGGGCTGGCAATAGAGATGACTAGAAGTCCACTTCTGGGTATGTGTTTCACTATAATACTAGACCTTTGGTGTGGTCGTGCAAGAAATAGAAGGTAGTCTCCTTGTCGACTACATAAGAAGAATATTGTGGTGTTGTTCAAGCAGGTATTGAAGAAGTTTGGATTCGTCGACTTCTAGGTGAGCTTGGCTTCCTTGCTCAAACCTCGACTACAATCTTTTGTGATAATTAAGTTTCCATACAAGTTGTTGAAAACCCTGTTTCTCATAGTAATATGAAACATGTTGAGCTTCATGCTCACTATTTGTGACAGTTGGTTCATGATGACGTTGTTTCTCTTTAATATTGTCGCATTTATGATTAAGTTGTTGATATCTTCACCAAACCTTTATTTGCATCTAGATTTATCAAGCTCCTTACTTTGCTTGGGCTTCAGGAAGATGCAATTATGGGGGGATGTTCCAGTAATGTAATTTCACCTCCTGAATCTATAGAACTGTGTATTGATGGGGGGTGTTGGAACATCAAGCATTGATGATTCATCACACATATCCTAGGTTCAGTCAGTCGATAGGTAGACCTACATCTGGACATAGTCATTTGAGTGATCGACCAACACACCACATCATTCGGTCGAGTATTCGATGTGCTTGTCGATCGAACAGTCAACCTATAGTTGAAGATAGTCGGGTGGAGGATTGACCAAACATGCAATAGACTACAAGTTGGATGGATAGTCGGTTGGATCAAGTCCTGTGGAGTCAACTTGACATAGCAGATTTTGTGGGACCAACTCTAACCACTGATGGTTATATGTGGACAAGATATTTTGGATTTTGTGGAAGTCAGATATATCTTGAGACTAAAAAAGAAGACCCCTTGGGTCATTATCGCAATGTTGAATATGATTTGAGATTGCAAAATAGATCATGTAAAGCAAGATGTGAAATATGCCCTATGATGTTATGATACAATTACATTGCACTGAAGTGTTGTAATGGTGTCTTTAGACCCACCTTTGTTCTTCAAAATTTCTTGTCCCTCTTCGATTGTCTACAATATTGTGTTCTTTGTTTCATATTGTGTTCCATTTCATTCCCCAATAGAATGATCCAGTCATTCCTCTCACCCATAGGTCCATGTCGATTCTAACGACCAATGTATGCAACTCTACTTCCTTGAGTATGCTTCAAGGTAAAATATTAGCTAGATGGTGTGGAATTTCCTTAGATTGAATTGTGTCGTATAAATGGTTGAATGTGTTTGTTTTGTGTTGTTTGAGGGCGATGTTTCTCCCATTTTGTGAAAGAAAGTGATGCTCTTCAGACTTTGAGGGTATTCTTGGGAAAACTAGTTCCTCCCGAGGGAAATATGTGTGCAGTTTTTCTGACTACCATGAACTTTACTTCTAAACAAAACATTCATCTAGCTTGCAAGGCCCAAAATATGAATGACTTCCTCCTACCTCCCTTGGGTCAATTTTATATAAAAATTGGCACAAATGTTGAGTTGTTGACACGAGAAAAAAATATTGTTGCAGACTACCTTGTGTGTTTTATGTCATGATTGTAATTCGTGTGGTCAAATATGTTTTCACGATACTGGTAGACCCGACATGGCCTTCAAAATTTTTGTTGATTTTCCTAACTGAATTTCAGTTGATGGTCAAAATTATTCTACCACTTGTTTATTTTGGCTTAACTGGAGGAGTTGTCAGTTGTGCTTCCTTAGCTAACTTGATTTAGGTTCCTTTATTACTATCATTTTCTCACCTACTAACTCTACTTATGCTACTAGATTCTAGTGTTGATCGACCACTAGTTCCTCGATTGTTGGTTTTGACTAATGGACTAGTCGACCATAGATGAAGAGCTTGGATGTTAAGTATTTACAAGTTGGTCAATTGAGGCATCCTCTCTAAGATCTATTTTCCTTTTAGCTTCTCTTTTATTTTCATACCAATCTGGGCCCTGTGCTATCGACTCTAGTGCCAACATCCTTGATTCATTCGGTGTAGGGTGTGATGCATATGTACTAGGACTGGAAAATTCAAATCTTGGCCTTGGAGGAGAAGGTATTGGACACTGCTTTTGCAGTGTTTCTTTACTTTTCAGTAGGGTCAAGGAGATTTTATATATATCATGTGCAAGTTGTTGCAATCTTTGTTCAAAATTCTGCCACTATTCCAATGTGCATTGGGCTTGCACTTTGACTGACTTCATTTGTGACAGGTATTCCATATTTGTTTTGATTTTTTTTTTCATGTATTGTTGTCAAGTTAGGACTATATTTCTCTTCAATTTGTTTTTCTTTCTCAATGATTTGAACCAAATGATTGACAACAGTGTCTACTTTGAGGTAGGCATTTTTACCTTCAAGGAACCATCGATATTCTATCTATAACAATTGCATATCTACTTGTTTCTCCTGGTCGATCTATTTTTTAAAATCCTTTGTAGCATGAGGGCCAGTCGTTGAATCCTTCTTGTGTGTCAGGTCTTTTAGAAGTACCTATTGGAATTTGAGTCAATTGCATGTAGTTGCAAAGTATGTGGGCCAATTGTTGAGCACAATGTTCATTGCGGACTCTTTATCATTGATTGGTTCAAGGTTTTTCCTTATTTCCTTAATCTTGGAATATTCGATTTGTAGGATAGTTGATGTTTGATCAAATTTTAGTTGTTGGTTTTCTTCCTTTAGTCAAGCATTCATATCGACCATTTGTTGTACTAACTGGTTGACAGATTCCATTCAATCTTTTGGTTCTTCTGGTAAGTCATTTTTCAAATGCTCTTGAGATATTCTTACACATTATGTCTAGGTATCTTTATCTTTATCTTTCCTTATGGTGAGGCGGACTAAATCTTTCACTGAGTCTTTTAATCTAGCAACTATTTCTTTACCGAGTTCACTGAACAAATCCAAGATTTGATTACTGAATGCACTGGTTGGGTCAAAAACGACTTTGGGATTTGTTCCTAATTCTCCTTCATTTCTAAAATTTATAAATATTTTTGGTTTATTTTCCTTTTCTTTTTTTATCTTTATTATGATTTTTCCTCTTATTCATATGTGTTGTTGACTTTATTTTTTTTTGGGTCGATTGCTAACGAGGTCTTGAGTCTACTTGTGTTTATTTTGGTGGTCTATTGACTGTTGGATTAGTAGGACCTTGTAAATTCGTCTGAGTGGGTACCACCGGTGTTGTGGATTGATCCCTTTCTTTATTGTGTTGATTAGACTACTCTTGTTAATTCAAATTTCTAGTTGACGAATCTGTTGGACCTGGTTCCATTACTTTTTTATCTTGTTGTTGCTCAACTATTTTCTTATTCATTTGTTCTTCCCCTATTTTATCAGTAGGTTGGTTTGTTAAGGGTTGTTTTTCCTAATTCTATTTTTTTGATGAGAGGAATGGAAAAAATCCTCACTCGAGCATTTTTTAATCTCATCAGGCTAGGTGAGATAGACGAGATTATAACCATGGCCTTATAGCCTGTTAAAAATCTCAATCAGACCTCAAGAAATAGATTATTGGATTTGATGATATTTTAAAAGTATTCAATTGTTTTACCTTTTATGTGAAATAAACTTAAAAAATAGAAAATGTTCTTGCAAAATGAATTTGTAAAATATATGAATAAATAAATGCAAGAAAGCATGAATCTAAAATTTAGTATACAACAAGTGCCATAAATGAGAAGAAATCAACAAATAACTTTATTAATCTCAATCTAAGTACAACTAAGTTTATATTTTCAAACCCCTACAAGGGTTTGGATCAGAATTACACTTAGAAGTATAAGATGTTATTTGATTCATACATAGACAACTGTTGTCAAAAATATGAAGACTAGAACAAAAAAAATGAACTAGATTAGTCCAAGCTACAAGTGCATCATTGTTTTGAACTTTGCAAAACTAGAATTAATCAACACTAAAAATAATTCAAAACTTCCAACTAAAACCAAAATAGCAATCAAGAAGAATGAATTACCTTGGAGCATGTCAATAATCGATGCTTCCTAGTCCTTTCGTCACCACCTTCAGAATAACCCTGTTATCAACAAGATAACTCAGCTCTAAAGAAACTCAAAATGGAATGAATGAACATATAATATTCTCACTTGAGGCAAGAGAAAACCTTATCAGAAGTATTAATTCTCTATTTTCTCATGTCTTATTTTGTCTTACCCTCCTTTTTTTATAACTTCAAAGGTAGTTTGAGTAGTTCAACTACCTTTTTGTTTAGAAAGTTAAATAAATTTAATTAGGAGAAGACAACTTTTATTTATAATAAAGTTAATAAATACGAAAGAATAGGTGGGGGCCCACTATGTCTTTGTTCCTTTATTTCCAACATTTCCCTTGTAAATCCAAAATATGATTAAATACTATGAATATATTAGCATCATGAAATATATCAAAAAGTAACCCATATAAAACATACCACGCCAACAAACACTTGTACCTGCCCAAAAAATATCAAAATGGCATGATATTTAAAGTTCTCAAAACAATATCATGTGGCTGTTGTCCATCCAAAATATGCATCAAGTGTCAAAGTGGAAATGTCATAACACAAATTAAAATAAACTAGAAATAATAATTCTTTTTAGATGATCTATCTTTATAACTTCTTCCTTTTGAGACATCAGGGTTGATCTTAAGCAAGTCTTTATCATAAGACTTATTTTCTTCCAATTTCTCTATCTTGGGATGCGTGTCATTGAAGGAAATTTCTCTCTTATCAATGTCTGCTTTGGTTGAAGGTTGTTTTGAATGTGTGGAAGAGGATTGGGATGTTTTTGAGCTTGGTGAATTGGAAGGTTGTTTTCCTTTGTCAATTTGGGGTTCAGTAGGCAACACTTTGTAATTTCTAGGAACTTGAACTGATTGGGCCATGGATGCCACATATGCAACATGAGGCATTGATTACAGAGGAGGAGGTGGTGGAAAAGGTTTATCGGGCCAATGAGTTATGCCAGAGGGAGGATATATGGGATTATTCTCCTAACCATCATTAACTGGTTGCATAGGAGGCTCAGGGAAATATACAATAGTAGGGTGTGGTTGGAGGGGAGGATTAGGAAGATCTTGAGGCTGTGGGAATGTAAGATGTCCAGCTAGGTTTAGATAGACAGTTTGTACCAATTGGTTAAACTCTTCACAATCAACATAAAAAATTATTGAAAACCCCATTTTCTTATGTCTCCCCCGTTGCCAAAACACATTGGGAACTCTTCCTCATCTTATCTTGTTGCCTCTATTCCTACTTCTAGTACTTCTTTGACTGAAAAAGATCATATATTACATCAACATTCCAATTAGTATATAATTCTTGAAGTAAAATATAAAACACAGTTTAGTAAACATCTATTACAATTTTGTTCAAAATGATTTAACTATGGCTCTAAAAATGAACAAGTAATTCAAACATGCAAGGGACCAATGAGTAGGAATAAATGTAAACAGGGAAGAAAATCCATATTTTGACAGACAACCTTCTTATTATTTTTCTTTTCAAAATACAAACTATACACCTCTTTGCAAAACTCTCTTTAAATGAACAATCTATTATCTCTTTGAACAAGGGAAATGAGTGAAAAATGAATAAACAAATGACAAGGATATATGAAAAAGGGAGTGTAATTAGTGAAAAATGATACGAAATGATAGGAATACATGATAAAGTTATTTTCAATGTTCATACACAGTCAATCATTTATGTTCATAAAACGGTATAATTTTTCTTTGTAGAGTTAATAATCTATAAGGAATTCCTTTTAGAACATTCCTAAACAATTCCCAAAACAATCCATGTATGCCCAGATTACTCCTTTTTTCCAAATTACTTTCTCAAACTGCATAATAATATGAGTTTGCGGCATCCAAATCAAAATGACAAATTGTCCATGTATCATCCTTTGACCAGAAAATAATTTCAATGCCATATCAAGTCTTCTATAATGAACAAATAATAAATAGAACCTCCTTAAATGATTCTCTTAATCAATATTTTAAACTACATAAACAAAGGGAGAATTGCATGGAATCAAAATGAAACATGATTGGGAAAATATAGGAATAATGCATGGAAAATGATAATTAATGAGGGGATAATACCCAGTTTATGTAATAAAACTTTTCATTTGCATATCATACCTTCATATTCTTTTCCAAATATGCATTTTCTCTTTATTATTAACAACTCAAATCCCATATCCCCCAGATGGGGTGACACGTTGCATAATATGGCCTTCCGGCATAGAGCCCAACCCAGGTTTAAATGCGACAGGCAACTCTCCATCTATTCAGCATTAACGATGGGAACAGGCCATTACAAGCGACCTCTGGGTGAGAGACTTCTCCCTCGCGTGAAAGGGCTGACACTGCAAGCATTAAGTATGGCAGAATTAAAGTGAAGCCAGGTGCAGTTGTCCCACAAGAATGTGAAAGCAAAGAGGTCTGGTCGCAGTCGGCTCATTCTTACTCTACAATTCCCCGCTGACTATGAGCTCTGATGCGTCTTTTTTTGCATCCTGTCGATTTTTCTGAGCCCTGGTGCGTTTGATACTTACTCCTCCTCCACGATGACTAGGGAGCGAGGCAAGCCTCATCGCAGGTCGACTTGGCACACCCACGCTGCATATCGCCAGAGGAGACAGCATATGGAAAGATCACTCTCGCTGGCCAACTCCATTCTTCGTCAAAGAGCGAGGGTAGCTCATTTCTCATTCCATGCTCCTACAATTGAATCTACGATGGAGAAGCGTGCTTAGACTCCACCAGCACTGGACAATTGGCAGCCCACAGGCATTAAGCACGAAGACAATCCTCTAACTGCGCCTGAAACTCACGTTGGAAGTAGCTTGAGGGGAGAGCCTAGAGAGGATTTCCCGACCTGCTACATAGAGGAACTACCATACACGAAAGACACTCTAACTGCCCTAGAGCCTCAGGAAAGAGACAAAACAAGGGGGAGTCTCTATGAGGATCTCCCAACGTGTTATGTCAAGGAGGTTCCTTACATGGATGTGGTCTCGCAGAGGACCAGTGTGGTAATAGTGCACCATACAAACATCGCAGAAGTAGAGAAGGGTAACCCAGGTGAGGTAGACACAAAATAAATGCATGCATGCTCCGGTGTCCATCCACCATTCCTCCACGCGACACACCTGGATCTAGTGTTTGAACTCCGAGGACAAATGGCAAACCAGGAGCACAGAGCCCTCCTAATGGGACAGCATTTGGATATGCTTATGGATGCTTACTCCAAGGCCCCAGGGAATCAAAAACGCCCAACATGCACCCAACCGTTTGTGATTCATGCCAGAGCAACGTGGCAGGAGGATGAGGATGACAGGTCACTGGGTATTTGATCTTGTCTTTATCAGTCTGGTTTGTAATCTTGTTGTTCAGAGTCAAGATGATATATTTCCATGTTTCCTGGTTTCCTTCGGGCAGGAAATATGGCGAAACAATATTTTGGTTTTTTTTTCTTAGAAGCTACTTATGTGCCCCAAATTGTGCTGGTTTCCGGTAAAATGGCAGCACATTTGGTGGCAACGGCACTGTTGTACCTCTCTGTATTTTTTTTAATATAATATAGCAGGTAACACCCTTTTTTACTCAAAAAAAAAAACAACTCAAAGCCCATATCATAATTTAACATTGAAGACCTATTTGAATGGCCAATTGGCAATGATTTTGACCAATATTACTTCTTTCTAGGTGAATGCAAATCTCATAATCATGACTATTTGGGATTGTTGATTAATAAATAATGCAAAGGCTGGAAATTCAAAATTAGACTTAGTATTGTAGTCACAAGGGTGTGGCCTTTATCTTAGAATAATGAACAAAGGAAGTGTTGAGTTGTATCTCTTGTTTTCCAAAACAAAATGACCACTACTCTATCGAATTATCCAAGAATTTGAATAGAACAAAGCTACGAATTGAATAGGAAAATGAACTCAATTTGTAATGATTTATACCATATAAAACTTAAATAATCTCATTGATACCAGTAGTGGTTCAAACTTAAGAAACATAGGGTACTTGGGTACATGTAACCAAAAATAATAATGGATTTAGAGCTACAACCAGCAAGAGAATCAGAGGGAGCACAACCTCAACAAAGAATAAAAGTAAGGTCGAGCACGAGATGTGCACGGTTTTATAATGACTCCAAAACTAAATACAAATTGTAACTCTACTTTAAACTATAAGCTCGAATTAGAGCTTGCCATTTCAAAAGGAGAATGGGCATGGCCATAACGTGTATAGTTTCCATCGGAACTACATGCAACTTAAAACAATTATTTCATATGACCAAGGTTTGAACCCAAGGAAACAGAGTATGCTATCAAATGTTGGTTGCATATCCATATCAAAAATAAACAAACCATTTATTAATTCAAGATCAAACCCAAGCTAAGACTTCGCATATATCAATTGTAGTAGAAATGGGTTCAACCCATTATTCATTCTTTTTCCACAACCCATTATTCTTTTCAAACACATTCTTAGGAAAACAAAAAAATGATAATATGAATTCAGAGGAGTAATGCATACAACAGAGGATGAAAAAATATTCTTTTGTTTTTCAAATAAAACCCTCGAACAACATTCAAAAAAATTGTTCTTCATGAGTGAAAGGATGGAAAAGAAATACTTCCACACTCATCACCAGTCAATTTAGAGCCATTTCTACTTCATTAGCTTACAAAAATTCTGCAAAAGATATTTGTAGACTGGTGAGTACATACCTTGTCCAAGAGCATATTTTATACCATCTATGGAGTCCGAGATAGTTGCAGCAACAAACATGAGGAGGTTTTCCAAATCCAAGCTATAGTTATTCCTCCATAGACCAAAAACCAAATGAAATGAAAATAACCCTAACTAGAAAGAGGTGGTAAATCAAGGGCCTATGGGAATGAATTCCCACGTCCTTTCACATTCAATGCATGGCCAACTATTACCCATCATGTCGATATTCCAACAATCCACAATAACATATGTGCATGTCAAACTCAATGTATTTCAATTCATGCAAATTTGAACCTCATCACAAAAAAAAAACACATTACCTTTAAAATCATGCTTATGTGCTATGTAAACCATAAAACTTATACCACTTGGAAATTAAATGTTATCACCAACATATCACTTAAACCTTGTGCACTATGAATCCACATTAGTTCACATGTCCCTAAAAATGGGTTAGAACTTATATCCAAGTTTATATGACTGTATTTCTTATATCATATGTATTGAACCATTATTTTCAATATATGCCAAACCAACTCATATGTATAGGATTTGTAAAAACTAAAACTTTGTATCTTTACAAGTATTGATAGTATTGTTAGCAGTATTCATTTCCATGTGAATAATGCCACATCCATATATATATATATATATGACCCAAAACCAAACCATATAAATATTTAAAAACTTAATATGCCTTGAATGTCAAAGTATGAGAAACAAACTTTAATCCCACTAGGAATATAATCATAAGCACACAAGAGACCATGCCCTTTGAAAATAATTTCATGTGTTATATTTAATGTTTTCATTATGCTGAGGAGAGAACAGAGTTATGTTTTCAATGTATCCGATATCATTTGATCATAGTTTGATGTCTTTGCAAACTGTCATACACCATACTTACTAGAAATGTTTAATGCAAACAAATTTTTTGCATCATATAAACATATAAACACCACAAGAAACTTGGAAGTATTAAAAAAATTCTCTTAACACCATAACTGAAATGATGCCTCAACTAAAACCAATGGTATGCCAACATGTTGAGGGAAATGTTATGTTTTGAAATGATAAGTTCGGTATGTTTTCTCCTATGGGACCCCGCCTATTAATATTTCCTAATAAATATAAATATATAGACTTTTTATATTAGTTGACGAACTATGAGTCAACATGTTCTTGTTGCTTGTTCAAATCCATAGGGTTGTCATCTTTCCATTCTGAGTGATGTCCCAACGAATTCCATTAGTCCTTATCCTAGCTGGACAATTGGGTTGAATCTAAGTCTTGTTGCTCATTTATTGTGGTCGATTGTTTCTATTCCTTCCTTTGATTATATTTTTGTTGTTCATTCCTTTGATTTGAATGTTATTTCTCATTTCATTGGCACAATTGAGTTTCTGAAGTTGACTGTTGTGATTTTGACTATGATGATACTTCTTGTGAAACCTGAGTTGGCTACCCTAGAGGTGAATATTTGGTTAAATTGATTTGCTCTAGTGGGGGATTTGGGTTCCTAATATTGATTCTAGTCAGATCTACCTTTTTTGTTTTCCTTTTTTCGACTTTCTTAAGTCTGTGTGTGCCTGGTAGAGTCCTAGCTATGCTGGAATCCTACTGTTGATATTTTTCCTAGTGTTTCTTTTCTCCCCTAAGCTCCATTTCTCTCTCAACTATGATCTTATGTTTCAATGTTGTGAAAAATATTTCTTTTGATTGTCCTATTGCTTCTAGATAGATAGGTTCAGTGCTCAACTAGAGAATTTGTCTCTTTTTTTTTATTCCTTCCTTGTCGATTTCCCTTTTTGTGTCGTTTCTACAAGCAATTTCTAAGTTATTTTGCCTAATTTATTTTTCATCTTGGGGTCTTCAAATTCGATATACATTATTCCTTGCAAGATTTCTATCAATTTGAGTTCTATGACTACCCTTGTGTCCTTGACTTGTTCCTTATTTTGATTTGATTTCTTTCTTTTTGTCGACTTTTTATTAGGTGATAAAATTAGTGTCTTCATCGACAATAAATGGGATGGTGAACAACACAGCTTCCTTTTCTTCCTCAAATTATCCATTTTGTAGTGGCAATGAGATATCATCACCTTCTATTGTTGTGGTTGGTGGGATTAGGAAATACTTTTTCAACTGGCATTCAAGCTCGTCAAAAATTTCTTCGACTGTTGGTTGATAAGTGAGATCCTTTGGTATTTCGATTGTGTCGTATGTGTACCACAGTTTCATGGTGTCCAAATTTAGTTGAATGTGTGTCGATGAGGGAAGTGCCCGACGAATATTTATTGGTACCCTCCAGTGTTGTGAATCATTTTTTAGGGCTTTGACCCATTCTCTAAACATATAACCAACTGATAAAATTTCAGCTGATCCTCCCCAATTATGGCCAATATATTAAAAGTTCAGCATGGTGTGTACAATTTTCTTTGTGAATGTCATTTCGCTGACTAGACAAACTCAACTCATAGCCAACCATATGAGCAAATAAGGAAAGTGAATGGCCTTCCTTGAATGTTGACATTCTTGGAAACTTGTTTTGATCAAGTTGGCTAGGTACTCCAACTTGTTGAAAAACTTTCCATGTTGGATTATCTGTCAATTAGCCTCCAACATGTTCAATTTCACATCTGACGGACACCCAGTCGACAATAGAAAAAGTGCACCTATAATACAAGCCCACTTGACATGTTGTTCTTTAACATGGTTGATGAGCAATCCTTTTGAATTATTTGCACTGATCGACCCTATAAACTTCTAGATCCATTTGGCTACATTTGTCATCTTTAGCACAATTTATCCTTTGTGAGGGAGCCCTGTAATCCTATGGATTATTCAACCTGTGACTTGTATTGATCAATATATCCATAAGGTTCCTTCATGGTATCAGCTGAATATTAACTTGATGGCTTCCTCTTTCCACCCCTGGAAGTTGACGACTTGGGGGCCACCCATATAATCCCTAATTTGTCATTTTTCTACAAATATGTCTTATTTTTTCCATTTATCTACAACTTTGCCCAATTAACAAAATTGATCGAATGTCTATCCTGGAATATCCCATCCATATTTTCTTATCAATTGTTGTTCATAGTGATCTAGAGTTCAATTGTTATCATTTTACCAAACTTCCTTTTGGTTCGTGGCTCGACTGGGACCTGTTGATGAAAAGGAATGATTATCCTAATACCAACATTTTTTTATCTTTCTATTCAGGATTGTTACCATGTGTTTATATCCTTTTGAAAAAATATCAATTATTCCTCAAGAAATATGTTCTTGGGACCAATATTGTCTTTTATGTTGTGTTATGATAAAAAAATAAAAAAATATTTATATCAGAAAATTATAACAGATTTAATGAACAATTATAAAACATAAAATCTGAAATAAATATCACACATATAATCCAAAATGAGACCTCAAAACCATCAAATGATTTTATTTATTCAGTTCTGAAATTCAGCCAAAAACATTATTTCATACCCCAGAATGGGTAAGGACCAGGGTAATACTTAGAATTAAAATGTTGCATCACACAGCGACGACCAATGTCTTCTAATTAAAACCAAGACTGAAAAATAATTGGATCAACAAGCCATAGTATGTGACTGCCTTGATTCTACACAAAATTCCTAATTAGTACTAAAAATCAATTCAGAAATCCAATAAGAATTTACAGATTATCATAAATAGATGGTCAACCTTCTGAATCATGTCAATAATGAATGCTTCTTGGTTCTTATTATTGCCACCTTCAGTAAGAGCCTATGATCAACACGAAGTCCTTAGCTTTTAAGTGTTTCGGAATGAATGAAATAGTAATGTAATCTCACTCTAGAGCAAGAGTAAACCTTATCATAGTTTTTGCTTCTATCTCTCTCCCTTTATTGTCCCTTAAATTCTCCTTTTATTCTCCAAAAATAGTTTTGATTAGTTCCAACTACTTTTAGTTAAGTTATTTAAATATTTTTTAGTTAAATAGGGAGAACTCATAGGCTAATATTAATAAATAATGATAAGGGTATAATAAATATCAACTAATAGGTGGGGACCCCTAACAACTCTTTTGTTTAATTTTCAAAATATCCTCTTGTCCCTGTTTCAAGTGGATATCGGTGGCCACCCACCTATTCCAACTGACTCAAAACAATTCTTTGGCAATTTACTATTTTTAGTAGTTTTTCGGTTTTTGAACTTTCGGGGCCATTTTGAGGGCCTAAAAAATATTTTTCAATATAGGGAACCTCAATAATATCCAAATTCTCTAATTTATCCACCAAAATGAATCTCATCATTGATACCTTTCCAGCGAGCTATCGTGCACCCCAAACAGAGATCGTATGCCAAAGTTACACCCCCGAGAAGTTGATACACCAAACTACCCAAAACGGGGTCCAAAAAACTATTGGATTTTCATCTTCCAGGGTTAGGGTTTTGGATTTTATTTATGTTAAAAAGGCCTTTGTAGCCTCATTTTAATAATCATCTTCTTTCAAAGGTGAGTAGTCGCCACATCTCTTCTCAGAGATAAGTTTCCACCATTCTAGTGAGTCTTTCACTTTGTACTTCTATGGTTTTGTACATTTCGCTCATTAATAGAAATTGTGTATTACTATATCTCTGTGTTTATGGTTATATCTTTGATAAATATATGTTATATTATTGGATATATGATATATCTATGTACATTTATTTATTATATCTCCGCTCTCATTTCATGCCAAAAATAATTCAGATTAGTGGTATCAGAGTTGGCTGCTCTTGATCATTTTTCAGTGCATGTCCCCGACGAGGTCCGAGTATAGAAATTTGGGTCTCAAGCTTGTCTCTCTTGAGGTAAATCACTCTTTCATTCCAAAGAAACCCTCCATGGCAGAAGAAAACAAAAATGATGGAGCATAAGATTCTATTAATATGTTGCTTGAGCAAGCTCTCGCACGACAAAGGGATGAAATGATGGAGAATTTTTCCCATATCCTTCAACACCTACCAATAAAAATAGGCATGTTTTCATCAAACAACCATTTTGGAGGCACCACTCCTTTCAAGGTACAATTTAATTTTTATATTCATGTATTTGAAGGTCAGATAGATGCAGATGCTCTAGAAAAATGGTTAAATCTGCTAGAAGGTTATTTCTCTGTTCATAATTTTTTCGACAGGGAAAATATCACATTTGCACTCCTTAAGGATCTCCCCCATGTCAAACATTGGTTGTAAAATTACTAGGATCAAACTTCCACAGAGGAGTCTAGAATATATGGGGTCGAACCCACTTGGGATTTTTTTGTGGATGTAGTCAAGGAACAATATTACCCTATTGGTAACTATGACGACCAGTACATGAGATGGACCACGCTGCATCAAGAGAGGGGCCAAGCAATGCCAGAGTTGGGTATCAAATATTCTAAGTGAAATTTGGTTCTGAAATGCCGTGGGGATCTATATAGGTAAATCCAAACTAAAATGGAGTTTATGTACATTTCATCGCTAGGATTTGTCTATCGATATGTTGTCAAAATTTAGTAGAAATTTAGGCACCAGAACAAACGGGAGTTCGGGTATTAAAATATACAACAACTAAAGTATGATAAATATGGCCCTAACAAACATCCTCCCGAAAAATAGTCTAAGCCACAGGAAAAGAAGGGTCACAGAAAGATGAAGAAGGACACTAGAAAGTGGTACGATTTCCATAAAATCCCTTGGCACAACACTGATGAATGTCGCTCAAAATAGTCATTGGTGGTTGAGATCAAAGAAAAATATATGAAACCATATTCAGAAGTTGATTCAGAAAATAATGGGAGAAGATAGATCATTAATGCATACCCCAGTTCTACTGTCACGACCGCAACAATTCAAACAGAAGAACCAATAGATCCTGAAGAAGGGGAATGCCTCTTCCATTCATAGATTTGGGTGAAGGGGACTCCGTTGCATTTCATTGTTGATAGTAGAAGCCAGAAAAACATCATCTCAGTAGAGGTAATCAAACAATTGGGATTGTTGACAACACCACACCCGTAGCCATACAACATCAGGTGGTTTTTCTAGGGATGATATGTCTGTGTCAGCGATAAATGTTGATTGTCATATGCCATCCAACCCTTCAAGGATGAGGTATTATGTGATGTTTCCGCACTGGATGTCTGTGACGTTCTTTTGGGCCAACCATATATGTGGAAGCACCATGTTATTTATGAGTCTCGACCCCGTAGTGTCATTGTTACTATGGGGATAATCTCTACAGGATACCAAAGGTAGTTCCAACTACCATCCCACCTAAACAATGTCGCAAGGTAGTATCTCATACTACAAAATTCAGCTTCTTCACAATTTGTTCAAAAGGTGAACAGAATGACACGGGCACCACTACAACCTCAATCCATGCACCTTCTATCCAACAAAAGTAGGTCAACGAGATTGAAGAAAATTGAAAATATTCCTTCTGCACATAGTCATTTCATCAAGTTCTCAACAACCTCCACAAACTAAGCAATGACACTTCTCCAACAAGGCAAGCAACTCACCAAGATTCAGATTCAGCAAACGATTTTGCCTCTCCCCTGGGAAATCAACACAATGGATAGCATTGCTTCCTGAGGAGGTAGGATTGATCTAGGTGGATATTGGTGGCCACCCACCTATTCCAACTGGCTCTAAACAGTTCTTTAGAATTTTACTATTTTTAGCATTTTTTTGGTTCATGAACTTCTGGGGCCATTTTGAGGACCTAAACGAAGATTTTTTATGATCGGGCACCTCAATGATAACCAAAGGGTCTTATTGAGCCCCCAAAATGAATATATTGGTATATACCTTTTCAAAGATCTATCGTGCGCTCCAAACGGAGATCGTATGCCAAAGTTACACCCCCAGGAAGTTGATACACTAAACTACCCAAAACGGGGTCCACCAAATTGTTGGATTTTCATCTTTTGGGTTTAGGGTTTTGGATTTTCTTTATATTAAAAATGTATTTGGAGCCTCATTGTAATAATCATCTTCTTGTGAATGTGAGTAGCCATCACATCTCTTCTCAAATATAATCTGCCACCATTCTAGCGAGTCTCTCACTCTGTATTTCTATAGTTTTGTACATTTCGCTCATTAATAGAAATTGTGTATTACTATATCTCTGTGTTTATGGTTATATATGTGATAAATATTTATTATATTATTAGATATCTAATATATCTTTGTACATTTATTTATTATATCTCCGCTCTCATTTTGCGCCGAAAATAATCCAGATCAGTTCCTCTATCAATAATTATGCATTGATGTCATCAAACTTCATTATATACACATATCCCAATCAGTCAACACATGAAATATTTCAAAACACACTTGTGACTCCCAAAACCAAGTATGTATGCATATACATTCCCAAAATAATTAAACCAACAAACTATCCAAAATATAAATTGTTGTCCCAAAAGTGAAGTCAAATTGAAATAACATCATAAAATAATAAATCATATTTTTTGTGTAAGGAAGATTGCCTTTGTCCACTTTCCTTAGACTATATCATCTTGAGAATCTATGAATCTACATTGATGGGAATTCTATCTTTAATTGTTGATGATTATAGATGCATATATTCAAAAGTGGTATGCCCATCCTCATGTCTAGGGTGTTGGGAATGTGAGGTGATTGAGTGCAAGGATGCTTCAAACTAGTCAGACTTTACAAAATTGGCCAATTGTTTCCCTTTGTAAAGTTCAAGTTCTTTGGCAAGGGACTTAAATCTTTTTCAGTGGTTGAGTTGAATGAGCATGATATAATTTTGATGCAATGTGTAGGGTAGGAATCTTATGTGGAGGAGTTAATGGCAATGACATCGTGGGCCATCCATGAGTTTGAACTTGGGGAGAAATTACAACATCATTCCAACCATCATTGGTTGGGATCTCAGGTGGTAAGGAAACATGTGGTTGTACCGGTATACCACAGATTCTAGGATGAGGGCACAAAGGTGGTCCTTCAGGTGGAGGAGGAGGTTGAAAGGCTCTTTGTCCAGATAGGTTCAAGAAACTTGTTTGTAAGAGTTGATTAAACTCTTCGGAATCAAGATCAAAATGAATGGAGAATCGACTTATTTTGTTTATCCCTTTCCAAAAATCATTTGTCCTTCTTCCTCTACCTCTATTTCCTTTGTTATGGTTTCCTCTACTAAAAAATCTCATATATAAAGTATAAGGTTAAATTATAGTATGCATACAATAGCAAGTGAAACATCAAATAACATTTGCATTAACATAGTTTAAGAAATAGCTCTGACTCGATCAACAAGAAAGTATGCATACAACCAAGTATAAAAAGGAAAGGACACTTAAAACAAATTTCCATATTGGTTTCGAAATACTTCACCACCTCATACAACTAATCATTATTTAAGAACATAGGAATCACAATGTAATTGGGAATATGAGAGGCTTCATAATGTATGGAAAGTGAATATAGATGGTAATGAAATAATGTCACATGTCCAAAAATAAAAACACACCAGACACCAACCATTAACTAATGTTTCAATGTCTTCCAATGGTCATCTTATGCATGTCATGTCAAACATATCTTTACTAACTACTAGCATATCCATTATCTATCTTATGTATTAGGGAGAAGAAATATGGACTAAAACAAAAACGAAATTTGGGAAATAGGAATAATTCATGTAAAATGAGAGTATGAAGGGGATTGGCCCTAAATAATCAACCATTTTCCAAAATACACATATGTCTTCATCCAAACATAGTCCATTAAAAACAATCACCTTGAAATACATCCCTTTCAAATTCTGCCCTTGACCATGATTTTTTTAATTGATCAAAATATACTTATGTTGTCAAACATCCATATCATACTGATAGAAAATAATTTCTTATTTCATACAACATGGGGAGGAAAGATGAAATTTTAAAATGATATATGTTCATGGGAATTAAGGACTAGTGAATGCAAAGTGATAGTATAAGGGAGTTGGTCATGTACGCAGAAATAAACATTTTCAAATCACAAAAATAATCTGAGTTATATTTCCTTTCAGTTCAAATCTTCATGCCCAAAAATAATAACAAAAATTCCAAACCAAATCTGTATGCACATGCAATATAACATCTACATGAAACCTTTAATATCATGCAGCAGGGGTTATACCTATTGATTGTGCCAACAAAATCAATACCAACTATCTCAAGAGACAAAACTTTATGGCATAATTTTCCTGGTTTTTTTCATTGTTTCCAAATAAGCCATAAAATATAATACAAAGGTTCAAAACCTTATTTATTCAATCGAACCATGTGAAAAAAGCCCTAAAATATTGCATACACAGATCATACGCAATTATCAAAACCCATGAGAGTTCGAAAGCGAGATATCAGATCGAAAAAAACATGAAAAATACCTCAACGGTCTGAGTTTAAAACAAGGCGCTTTTCGATCATGTATAGGACTAAAATAATGTCCAAGGTTTAACATAAAATGATACAACTAAATATTTCCCAACCTCGGAGTTAAGGCGATAGAAATAGGGGTTGAAATACAAGTAAAACCAATGTAATGTTCAAAGAAACTTTTGCTATGCACAGTCAAGTAGAATCATGGAAATTCTTTGAAGACATGGGTTCAAAACCCTTCAAAAGAAAATTAATATACATGTAGAAGAAAACCCACGAGTCCCTTTCCCTCTTTTTGTTCAAATTTCATCTTAAAGAGTGGAAAATGAGGTTGCTACAAAGCATGTTTATTTTATGAAAAAGAGTAGGAAAGAAGCCACATCGAGCCAAAACAAGTCATATACAATGAACTCACATAGTTAGGACCAGGAGATAATGGTTTTTTGGATGAGGGTAAATCCCGGAGTGATAAAACAAAGAATTATTTATTTTGGAATGAGAAAAAAGAGCTCGAGAAGACAAAAAGAACAAGCATACTCATTACCAGTCAAGAAGAGCTATTCCAAAACCATTTTCTACATAAAAGAAAGGCGCATTTGATGGGTACTATCTAGAATATAATACCTTCCTATGGCACTTAAATATTTTCAAAAAACAAGTCTTCAGTTAACACCGCCACCATGGTCGAGCTTTGGAAGAGGGTGCCACTTATTAGTGAAAAATCAAAATGAAATGCCAAAACCCCAGTAAAAGGTGGTATGCCTCATTGAATGAATGTTTGTGTCCCATGCATTTATTGCATGGGGCATCACGTTCTCCAAAAATTTATATCGCGTCAACTTTCCAATTCATCTCAGACTCCACTATTACCATCAACCAATCACAATTCTAAGATGTTTCCAAATATGAAAATGTTTGCATGCCATATAACTACATCAACAGACACATAACACTGCCAACCCGAATGGCGACTCATCTTCACATCAACTTCATTATTCAAACATTTATTAAAACCCACATTCATTGCAAACAAACGATGCGATGGATATATACATATCAATCTAAGTGATTAAAGCAAGGTTCAAGTGATGGCAAGAACTATACGATATCAATGTTGAGCTCATATAATATACCATATGCAATATGTTAAAAAGAACTTCCAACCTTTTAATTTCAACACGCCACCTTTTCTCATATAGAACCAACAATTATTATATTGATGCAATGACATTTGGAGTTATATAAAATACTTGTATATATGGTGGACCATATAACTATACCATGCATAAATTTGCATGAATGAACTTTCCTTCCTTTGAAATATATCATGTAACTAGAAATCAACCCTTATGATAAATCCTTGTTGAGATACAACAGTTATAAGCGAGAGAGAACCTTTTAAATGCTTCATAATATTCTTATGTAAGCCTCAAATAGAATTTATGAGTGGAGTGTGAGTAATACAAAAATATATTTTGCATTTTCACAAGAAGAATCCCTTTTCCTTCTGTGCAATAAAACTCATAATCAAACCGGAGAAGGAAACATTATCACTACACAATGTAGATGAGACCATTTCAGCAGAGTGGAATCATCCAATCCTGGGGATAATTGAAATTAAACATCATTTTCTTTCTCCCTAGGGGGTCCCACCTATAGTTAATTATTTAATATATCATAGATAATAAAAATTTCAAATTATGTCTTGCAACTATTTGTAGATTGGTGGCTAGTTTACGAGTTTGTGAGTCAATAGGACCTTACTTGTTTGGACTTGACCTCACATTTTGGGCAACATGGTGTCATTGGTTATTTTATTGTTGAGTTGTTTAGGCTGTAAATTCTCATTGCTGGAGGTCTTGGAGATTTGTTTGTTAAACTGGTCAATTTATTTTATAGAAAATCCAGTTTCTATGGATTGGTCTAATCAATACTCTCTATTTACAGTAGTATATGGGTTCATTGCATTCAAATTGCACGTGAAAATCTCCCATTGACATCCTTCTTTATTAAATATGTTCATTAAATTTCCTTCGTGGGAGTATTTTTTGTGGTCGATGGTGTGTTCTTGGTCGACTATGCCTTGTTCGTCGATTTTTTTGATTATATCATTCAATTTTTCCTGGTCAATTTTGTTGATACTGTCGATTGGTCTTCTTTAGTCGATTCTTCGCATGTAATCTATTTTCTTTCCTTGGTTGGTTCATTTGGCACTGTTGGTTTTGTCAATACAGTCGATTTTCTTTAGTTGGTTGATTCCATCGACATGGTTAATTCATTTTTCTTTATCAATTCTTCTGGTCCAATTGATTACTTTGCCTTAGTCATTTTGGGCATCCAAGTCGATTTTTTTGGTATGGTCGATATGCTTTGCATGGTCAATTTGTTGATAGTAGTTGTTTTTTTGTACTTGTTCCTTTGATCTCTTGTTTGATTTTTCTCTTGCTTTATTTTCTAGAAGTTTCTTGGGGTCCTTGGGATGTTGTGGTGAGTGCCTTTTTAGAGTGTTGACTTGGTTAATTTACCTCATTCTGGTGAATTGGTCTAGTTGACTCGCATTTCCATAATATATCTTTGCGTCCACATTGCCTTCCTATCTTGTGATTCAAACAAGTATGAAGATTAGTAATTTTGTTACTAGTCCCAATTGACTATGAATTTCTCAAATACATTAACATCCTTGGACAATTTTCTACCTAATTGTTCCATAACCGACTACATTATTGTTTATTATTATTATTATTATTATTTAATTGGAATAGAGCCTGGGGAAACCCACTGAGCACTTCCCCTCATTTCGAGGATGGTACCCAGGGTAAACTAGATTTTGTAGAAATCCGAGGCTTTTTTCGATAGATTGCTCATTTAAGAGCTCAACAGGTCACTTGCGGGAACTGAACCTGGGTGAGGGGAAAACACCCCTCAACAAAAACCATTATGGATAAACCCAATTGAATTATTATTATTATTATTTATTTATACATAGTAATTACGATACACACACACACAAACACACACATATATTTTCTTTTTGAAACTAGACTGCCACAAGTGGTTTTCAACCTAGTTGTTGTCGATGGGAACCCCCAAGGAGGTTTTCACTAATGTACTTATTTTGTTTTCAAAGGTGGTACTTTTTAAGTTGGGCGTCGTTGACGACTCTGTCAAGCAAATTCCCTTGTAATATTTTTAGTTGGACCACTCCAGTCGGTCGGATATCTTCAATTATGAAAGGACCTAACCAAGCGATTTTCAATTTTCTCGGTTTTCCTTTAATCTTGCTATCATACAATAGTACAAAATATCCATTTTTTATGTCCTTTGTTTTGATGTGCTTATCATTCCAATATTTTTGTTGTTATTTATGCACTTCTTGATGGTCTAGTGTAGTGAGTCTTTCTTCTTCTAACTTGTTAAGCTAGCGGAGTCTTTCTTCTTTTGTAATAGTGAGATCATATTTGAGTACAAAGACACCCTTTTTGCATTCATCTAGAAGTGTAGTGGTACTACAACTTCCTACTCATAAACTAATTTGAAAGGTGTCTACCTAGTCGATATGTTATATGTAGTGATATATGCCCACAACACAGCTAGTAATTTGTCACACAAATCATCCTAGTCGATTCCATAGTTTTTGTTAGGCCCTTGTGCAATGTTTTGTTAAAATATTTGACTGCTCCATTCCCCTGGGGATGATAAGGTGATGTATTATTATGGTCGATCATGAATTTTTCCAACAATATATTTATTGTATCATTGACAAAGTGTGGTCCTTGATCGTTAATGAGTGTTAGTGAAAATCCAAACCTTGTAATTATGTTCTCATAAATGAAACTAGTTGATACTTCCTTGGTGCAAGATTTGTCTGGCTCTGCTTCTACCCACTTGGTTAAATATTTGATTGTTGTTATGATGTACTTAGCCCCTATTATTTTTTCTCTTACTGGGAATGGTCCAACAAAGTCAATTGCCCAAATTTAAAATGGTAAACTAGGGTTTACCAAGTTCAATGGAATTTGATCCATCAACAACAGTTGACCCATTCTCTAACATTTTTCGTACTTACTAAATTTAGTTTTACAATCTTTGTGCAACTTTGGCCACCAAAGGATTGCTTGAAGGATTTTTTTGGCTGTCATGTCAATTTCAAAATGTCCTCCTATAGGACCAGCATGTGCTTCACCATTATGTGTTCCCTTTCATTCTCCAATGCACATTGTGTGAGCATATTGTCTAGTCCTAGATTATATGAATACCCATTCATGAGGGTGAATGGGTCAACCTTCATTGTTAGTATCTTCTTTTTTTATTCTAGCATATCCTTTGGTTCCTTCCCCTCTTGTAAAAAATTTACAATATTAGCTATCTCTTTAGGGGCTGCTTCGACTAAAAAAAAGTGAGCATATGGGAGCTCATTTTCTATATCGATTGCTTCCTCACATGTTTCTAGTCGACATAGGTGGTTGGGTCCAACATTGTTCCTCCCTAGTTAGACTGTGATGTCAAATTCAAATTCTTGGAATAGAAGCAGCCACCTACAAATTCTTCCTTGATGGATAGGTTTTTTGACTAAATACTTTAAAGCTTGATGATATGTATAAAATGTAAATGGATTTTCCAAAAGATAGGATTGAAAATTTTGTAGGGAAAAGATCATTACTAAGCCTTCCCTTTCTATGGTTGGATAATTTTGTCTACTTTATTTAACTTCTGACTAGCATATGAGTTTGGTTGGTTGATTGTCTCATCTCTTGGTTGATCCGAACTACTTCAACTGCTACATTTGATGTGTTGACATGTACGTGAAATATTTTAGTCCAGTAAGGAGATCTCAATATAGGGGCTTCCACCAACTTTCTCTTCAATAGTTTGAAAGACTTGTTGCATTCTACACTCCACATAAAATCTACTATGTTTCTTAATATCTCATTGATTGGGAAAGTAATGCTTGAATAATGTCTGATGAATTTTCGGTAGTATCTAGTATGGATTAGAAAAGTTTTATCTTCTTTTGGTTAATAGGGGGATCCAAGTCAAGTATTACCTTGATCTTTTCCATATCAATATCAATGTCATCTTTAGAAACCACGTGCCCTAGCAGTATTCCAATATGAGTGGGAAAAATACACTTTTTGATTTTTAGGGAAAGATGTGTTTGTCGATATCTTTCAAGCATCATCCTTAGCTAGTGTATATGATTTTTTAACAGACTGTATATAATCCAATCCTTGAAATAGACAACCATTGTTTTATATGTGTATTCTTGAAATGCATTCACCACTATTTCAGAGAATATTACAGGCACATTTTTCATACCAAAAGGAATAACCCTATATGAAAATTAACCAAATTATGAAACAAAGGTAGTTTTTTCCTGATCCTCTTCAACAATCGATACATGATTATAGCCCGAAAATATGTTTGTAAATGAGTAACATTCATGTCCTGCCACTTCATTAATAATCTCATTGGTGAATGGAGTCGAAAAAGGATCTATGAGTGTCAATTTGTTTAGCACTCTCAAGTCGACACATATCCTTAACTTTTTGGGATCATTCTTTTTAGGTTGTACCACCATTGGACTAGCCCATTCAGATTTATCAATAGCATAGATGATCTCGACTTCTAGCATTCCTTCAATTTATTTCTGTACAATTGGCTTGTATTTGTGTGTCAATTTGTAAGGACGGTTTTTAAGGGATTTTCACCTAGAATGTGGTCGATTTTCATTTCCCCCATTTCCTTAAAAATTCCTTTTAAATATTTTTAGTCCCTGGGAAATACGTCTTGATATTATTTTTATAGTTTGATGGTATTTGTAGTTTGTTTCTCAGTCCAATAGTCGCCTATTCGGGCCATTTTGGGTTGACCATCATCTAATATGTTGAATTATTTAAATTTTATTTCCACATCCATCCACTCAGGGGGTTTTGATTCATCCAAAGGATTTTCTAGCTCTTCGTTTTTATCTTGCTCAAATACTTTTAATATGGTTTTAAATTTTTTAGACATTTCTAGGTGATTGTTTTTCCGTTGGAAGCTCTTCCATAGAAAAATTTTGGTTTCCATGTCGATCCTACTAGATGTATAGTTGGATTGAATTTGACATGGTATATAGTTGCAAGTCAAAGTAAACACCATGTCGACTTGTGCTTTTCCTTGTTTTTTAATTTTTTTTGGATTTGTTTTTTCTAGAAACTCCTTTATTTGTTTTATTGCTTCTACTAAGTGAGTTTCTTTTGGTTGGATTTCAAAATATTGAATGAAATTTTGTTTCAAATTGTTCCAATTAAATGTCTCCTCTCTTGCTTCCTCAATTTTATACCACTTATATGGTATATTGTCCAATGTGTTTGGGAACATATGTGGCCATAATCATTCATCTCTATAGTCGATCCTTTTCCATTCATTCTCGCATTCATGAATATGGGCAACAGGGTCAAACCTTGGCTTGAACTTTTGGATGTTAGCGGCTACAAATAATTTATTTCCTACAAATTGTTCAACAAAATACAAATTTGTGGTGGTCCAGGTCTATAATCATGGGGCATGAGTGTCCCACCACCTCACTTTTTGGTCAGTAAAAGATTGTACCAGGTTTTGTAGTTGACCTTGTTGGGTGACAACTTTGGATACTTCATCAACATGGATCGACAAGGAATCTCGTTCTTTAAATATTAATGGAGGTACTACGTCTGTTTTTATGTCAAATGGAAGAAGAGGATTGCAAGAACCACTATGATGGAAAAACATTATCAAAACTTAGATATAAGAATGGCCTCGATCAACCAACATTATTTGTCTTTCAACTCATAGTTTTCCATTCACCAATCATATAATTCAATATATGAGTTTTGTATGAATGACAAGGACAAACCATGTGATATTTATCCTTCTACATTTGGTTTGACATTATCTTTGTCTTGCTGAATTATCCGATATAATATTTTGGCTTCAACATCTTCATCCCATGGCTCCATCTAGCTCTTTTCTTCCTTTGGATCAAGAGGTATGATTATTTTCTTCCCCTTGCTTTTGATTTTGATCCTATCTCTTTTTAAGGAGATACTCGGTTTCATTTTTATCCCCCAAGGTCAACCAACCAATGTTGGATATGCAGGAATACCCTCGACCAGATTTATTACTTCAAAGTCAACCAGTGTCAGAATTCCCATAACAGAAGTCTCTACATTTCTTAGTATTCATATCGGTTCAATGAATATTTGATCTGCAAGCTTTAAGAAATTAGTGGATCTTGTGAGCCCCAATCTCCCCATATTGATCTATGTTTCTTTTGGGAGAATATTCACTTATGATCCAAAGTCAACTACAACTTGGGGAATCACATAACCTTCTATCTCTAGGTTGACTTATAGGTCATAGTCGTCAAGGGTTTTACCTTGTGATAGTTTCCTTAGGTTTCTATATGAACATTGTCCCTCTTTATATTCCTTCAAAATATTGAGCAGTTCTAGTAACATGCCTACCGACTGCTTCTCTTTTAGTAATTTCATAAATTCATCCAGGACAACATATTTGATTCCTATAGTAGTTCTTTGTTGTTGGTTTCCCCCAATTATGTGTTCCTTATAGTCATCTTGGTTGAAAATTTTGAAAGCTTCCCTCATGATTTTCTTTTCCTAGTCAGAATCATGATAGAAATTATTCTTTCTTACTTGTCAAAATTGATATTCCTTTGGAATATAATTTTCTTCGTTGTCCCTGGATCAAGTGATGACATGTAAATTATTTGTATTTGGGACTTCATGCTTTGTAACACTTTGTAACAGAATGATTGTTCATTTGTTTTTGGGTTTCTCTATCATAATGGGAAAATATTCTAGTAAATGGTCACTAACTCAACAAATAGTACAAAACTCAAGGTTGGTTCTTTCTTTTAATAGGCAGTTTGGGCTCATATGGTCGGATTTTAGGAAAATGTAACAATATGGTATGCCTCGACCGCCATATCCTCCTCGAACATATCGACCATTGTATCCACCTTTGTAGCCTCCTCTTCCTTTATATCCTCCTCGTTGAACTTGGTATCCATTTCCTATACCCTGAATAACCTTCTCCATTGTTACCTTCTTCCATGTTCTGGTTAGTGACTTCAATATGATAGATTGCTTGATATTTTTTCTTATTTTTTCCATTAATATGACATTCTTGTGTGGAGTGGGTTGCTTCTTCACAAATACCACACCCTTTTGGTTTTGCATTTTTTAAATTATGTGGGCAATCTCTTGTATTATTATTTATCAAGATTTCACAAATCTCATAGAAATGTTATGTTTGGACACTTCTAACATTTGGTTCTCTTTTTGATGTATCTTGATATTTACAAAATTATTTTGTATGGCCTTCATTCATACAGTTTGTGCACCATAATTCACTTCTCTGAAGGGTCAAATCCCTCGGTGATTTATGAAGCATTTCCAATTTTTTTCCATCCTCTTATCAATTAATGGGGTTGGCTAGTCATCAATTGTTTCAATTTGTTGGGCCTTCTTCAAAGCTTATTCACATTATTGGATATCATGCATTCTTAATGGTCCACATATCTTTTGAAGTAGCCCTGCAAGATACCATTGGACTAACATATCTTCATCTATTATATTTTGGAATACCCTTGTTTCCCCTAGTTTGTAAATATAACTATAACTGGACAAGAGACTATGGTAGACTAGATGTGTGTGAATGTTGGATTTCAAGAACATTTTGTTATAAAAGGTCAATGTACGTATTTTTTTTTATTAATAGAAAATGGATAGTGTTGCATAACTGCTAAAAGGGGGAATTTCCAATATAGACCATGGTGCTATGAGAGAGATGGTGAGGGGAACCATAAATGGTTGAGATGACCCCCCACCAAACTAGTACCTTGTTGGATTTAAAGGCTTAGACCCAGAACATTCCTCTGACCCGGAAATGAATTACAAGTCAAATTGGTAGTTGGAAGAGTCCTCCTCAAGAGTTAATGAGGAGATGGGGCAGAGTACCCATGTACAAGACTTCTAGGCCTCACCACGAACTCGGGATTTAGACCCACACAACCTTGATGAGGAAGGAAAGAAAATAGGTAATTCGTGGGAAGAGGCAAATATGCAAAGAGAGTAGAGTTGAAAGACCAATCTTGAAAAGAGAAAAGAGTGCTTGCAGCTCTCTGGTTCTAAGGAGAACTGAGAAATAAGATTGTTTTGGGCACAAGGAGATGTTGGAAGGTTTTTCATTTTAAGCTAATAAACGGGCTTAACAAATGATTGTGGAAGTACCCGTGTAGACCTCCTTGCTTGGTATAGAGAAAACCAGTTGCCAAGTTCCCATGGGAGGAGGAGAGTAACCTTCATCCATGATTGTTGATGAGAAAGAAGAAAGAGTCTCTCTTAGAGAATCATGGTATAGCTCGAGGCTGGCCAGCGGTAACTCTATTCAGGAGTGTTTGTGTCTATGGTTGGGTGGAAATAGGCACCCCTTTCAACAGTCACTTCACAATTCTGGTTTTCTGATAAGTATTTTGATACTATGTGCATTGAAATGGAAACGATGTTTGAATATACATGTTTATGATTGAGTTTTATATTGAATGATTAAGGTAGAAATTTGTATTGTCTCTCTGTGAACCCATGTTTTTGAATGGTCTTTTTCTTGCCTCATCTTAGTAGTTAGAACTTTATGGTAGGATTTACTGGAATCCCTAAGTCATGTCGACCTCTCGAATCTACCTTTGCGGGAATACCAAGTTCAAACCCCGGGGAAGGAGGATGCCTCCTTCAAACATTTCGCTTGTATGAACGAGGGCTCATTCTCATGTCCTTAACCAATTCACGGCTAATATATTAGTGCATATCCCATGAGATTTTTCGAAGGACCCATATAACCAAGGTTTGGGAACCCTACGCTAGGCTCGAAAGGAGATAATCCCTTCTGGCTTCGGAACTCTGGGAGTTCGGAGCTCTAGAGAATTATGACCTTACCATTTGTAAACTAGCTAAAGGAAATGGGTTGTTAGGGTTACCCACAAGGTTGAATGATGCCTGGCGGTTTCCCTAACCATGGAAGATATACCTACCCACCATTAAAACCTGATCCATTCACCAATCATGAAGTAATGTGAGCCTTAGATTCGAGGGTATTCGAGAATCCCCTTGGTTGTTGGATCTACGTCGAGGTAAATCCGATGAAGTCCTACTTCAGAAGAACAGAGATGTGATGGCACCAAACTCCCCAAACGTCGGAGTTACAAAGTGATGAGAGTCGTGGATCTATGGAGTTCATTAAGAACCCCTCTTAACCATCTAATCATCCAATGGAGAGACCCGCGTACGATACTTTAATGAAATCCAGTGGATCAACCATAATGTCGAAACCCCCAAAGGTCGGAGCTGCGAAGTGATGAAGATTGTAGATCTAGGGACCCTTAGGGATCTCCCTTGACCGTTAGATCTAGACCATGATTAACCCGACGTTGACCACTCAGGGAGCAAGGAGGAAGTTACACCATGGATCCCCCGAACGTCGAAGTTATGAAGTAATGGAGGTCATAGATCTAATGGTTACGTGGACACACCTTGACCATGAGATCGAAGAACTTGGAAGGTGATCAGTCCAGGGTGATGTGGCACGCTGACGTCACCCAAGGTGACGTGGACCCACGTTTGATGTGTCACATGGATTTGTACATTTTGCAGACCCTATGTTCCCATTAAAATGTGACACATATCACCCACTGTAGGGGTCACGTGTCATCTCTGACTTGTCGCACATCACCCCTAACACTTACTTGTTTGGTCCATTTAGTGGGAGGAGTATTTGAGACCCACATGTACTTGCCTCTGTGTCTAGTACGTCACCACGTGCGAGGGTGGACCCTTTAGGAGTACGAGACTTCGGGACTCTGGAGGTTTGAAATGCAGTGTCGAGGGTAAGTTGAAAGGCCCGAAGGCTGGAGCCACATGGCGATATTTTGGACTCCTTCGGGAGTTCGGGAATTTGGGACTCCGGAGGACATGCATGCAGAAAGGAAAAGAGGCATTCAGCGTTGAACTTTGAATTCCCCTCTAGAATGTGTGTTATATGAGGATTAAGTCCTACCATTGGATTGGACAGTGGATAGACCTTCCCTGCAGAAGGTAGGAAACTGGAGATGGTACTAACGATATGGACCCACGTGGGTGCCACGTGGCCCTCAACTAATAACACCTGAAGAAATTTAGGAGGCCATAACTTGCAAACCAGAAGGTCATATTTGAACTTGATAGCAGTGGTTAGAAAGCTACAGGTGAGTAGAAGAGGATGAAGACCTCGAGCAGGGGATTTGAGATGATTAGAGTAACCAAAATTTTGATACCCCATCCCAATAAAGGGTACTTAGGGGTCAAGTGTGTTACAAATTGGTATTAGAACATGGTTACAACGCTTGGCCTGCATGGGCTCATGAACAAGTCACTTAAAATATTATTAGAGAACTTTTAGGGGTAACACCGTATCTTACTCCATTCCTAAGAGGCATAGTTAAACATCTACTGAAGAAAGGAACAGAACCTTCTGTTGTTGTATATGTTTTGAAAAATTTGAACGGTGTGTTGTTCATGACCTAGTAGATCATTAACTAACATAAAATGTTTTATCATCACTCAAGTAATCAGTGAACCGCAAGAAAACTACAACATAAAGGATGGTGACACACCATGAATTTGGGGAAAGCTCCCAAAATAGAGAGGAAGAATACAATGAAAGGAGGGTGGTGGAAACCCCTCCCGATTTGGATGAAACTGTAAGAGGCCTCATGGCATAATTATAGAGTTATAAGGATGACAATGAAAGGTTGATAAAAGAGAAAGAAAAGAAAACTAAAATTAATGAAGTTCTACTGCAAATATTATCATATATACAAAGGCAATTGCAGCATGGACTAGCATACAATCATGTGGACATACAGCATACAAAGGAAACCCAGAGTCCACTTGAGATACAAAATAATGGCCGTAAAAGTGGCCACACAAGGAGGAGCACCTCAAAGAAGGCCCAACATGGAGCCAAGAGACACTCATCGAAAGAATCCTCTGGTGAGGAAACTAACAACTCCAAGGAATCTTCTAGTATAAAAACTATTTTGCATTCCCAGAGGAAAAGAAAGAAGAGGAAACATTCCAAGAGTCATGACCTTGAAGAGTTCAAGAAATACAAACTACCCACTTTCGATGGAAAAATTAAGAAAGGGGAAGAAGAAAAAGTTTGGTTGCTTGGCTTGAAGGAGTACTTTAGAGTCCATGACTACTCTGAAAATTTAAAGGTTCGAATAGCCATTTTTAACCTGAATGGAAAGGCCTCCATTTGGTGGGAGGACCTTAGGAATGTGAAAGGAATCCATGAGAAGGACTTGTCATGGAAACAATTTGAGAAATACTTCAAGAAGAAGTATTTGTCAGAGAAATACTTTGATGGGAAGACCAAGGAGTTCTATGAACTCAAGTTGGAACAACTCACAATAGATGAATATATCAACAAATTCCTTGAGCTAATAAGGTATGTGCCCTACATAAAGGATGAAAAGGTAAATATGCAACGATTTATTAGTGGAATGCCTCAGTCCTTCTGGGACATAATTGAATTTGATGAGCCAAAGACCTTAGAAGACACTATCTGGAAGGCAGGGTATTGCTATGAGCAATTTAAGAATAAGACATAACCTCATGAGGACTGGAAGAAGAAAAGTAGTTTAGGATTCAAGAAGAAGGGGTTCAAACCCTCAAGATTCAAGAACCATGGAAAATGTTCTAAGATGATACTTCCTACTAAAACTGTATATCAACAAAATTTCCCATCTCAGAGTGGAAATAAACCATTTGTAGCAACCTTAGGTAAGATTGATAACACAAAAAGAGAACCCTTGAAATGTTGGGGTTGTGGAGAAGAAAATATGTTGAGGGACTACCCATATAGGAAACAGAACAATAGGAAGGTCTACAATATCGAAGAGGCTACCACAGTCAATGATGTGGCTAGGAGCATGCTAAAGATTTATGCAACCTTGGATAATAGACAAGCCGACCACCAAGCTTCAATGGTGGAGATGGAAGGTATGATTGACAACCATCTAGTTTCCATTTTAATTGACCCTGGTTCTAATATGAGTTATGTTTCCCCTCAAATTGTTGAGAAATGTAAATTGCAACAAGTTAAACATGTTAAATCATGGTTGGTAGCCACTAGAACCAAAAGAAAGGTAACAAAGGTCATACCAGCATGCCAAGTTGTTATGAGTGGATTTCCCACCCAAGCAACCTTAAACATACTCCCTTTAGGATCTTATGGCATGCTAATTGGCATGGACTGGTTGGCTTCCCATAAAACCAAGTTGTCTTGTTACAATAAAACTTTGGAGTGTGAAAATGAAGAAGGGATAATGGTGAGACAAATATCAACCCTTCAAGGGATTAAAAATCTTGTCTCAGTGAGACAAATATCAACCCTTCAAGTGAAGAAGTATTGCAAAAAAGGATGCCCTTTATATGCAATACAAGTGTTGGACTATGTTGAGGACAAAAAACCAAGTCTAGAAGACCATCCCATATTAATATAGTATAGAGATGTGTTTCCAGAAGAGGTACCAGGTCTACCTCCAAGAAGAGATATTGAATTTTCAATAGAACTTGCACCAGGAGTGGTGCCAGTGTCTAGAACACCCTATAGAATGAGTACACCAGAGTTGGTTGAGCTCAAACTATAGTTAAAGGAAATGATGGACAAAGGCTACATTCGGCCTAGTGTGTCTCCATGGGGAGCACTAGCCTTGTTTGTGAAAAAGAAGGATGACACACTTAGGTTGTGCATAGACTATAGGTAACTCAATAAAATGACCATAAAGAATAAGCATCCCTTGCCAAGGATCGATTACTTGTTTGACCAATTAAGGGGTGCTACAATTTTCTCCAAGATTGACTTGAGGTCTAGATACCATCAAGTCTGAATTAAGGATGAAGACATCCACAAAACATCCTTTAGGACAAGATATGGTCACTATGAATTTGTGGTGGTGCCATTTAGGTTAACCAATGCACCAACCACTTTTATGTGCTTAATGAATAATGTACTCAATAAGTTCTTGGAAAAATTTGTGTTGGTTTTCATTCATGATATCTTAATCTATTCCAAGGATAGGGAAGAGCATGAAGAACATCTTAAGATAGTACTTCAAGTACAAATATAATATCATCTATACACTAAGTTTAGTAATTGTGACTTTTTCCAGAAACAAGTCCATTACTTAGGCCATGTTATTTCTAAAGAAGGGGTGGCAGTTGATCCTAACAAGATCAAAGCCATTATGGATTGGCCTACCCCAAAGGACGTATCTTATATCATATCCTTTATGGGCCTAGTGGGATACTATAAGAGGTTCATAAAAGTATTTTCCAATATTGGTTGTCCAATCACCTCCCTTCATAAAAAGGGAGTTAAATTCCTTTAGACATTAGAATGTGAAGAGAGATTCCAAGAGCTGAAATGCCTTCTAACCAATGCACATGTGTCGAATATTGCAGATCCAAACAAGGACTTCCTTGTGTGTATAGACGTCTTCAAGTAAGGACTCGGAGGAGTCCTTATGCAAGGGGAACGTGTAATTTGATACGAAACCATAAAATTAAATGAACATGAAATCAATTATGTGACACACGATCTAGAATTGCTGCCAGAGTGCATGCTTTAAAAATGTGGAGGCATTACCTCCTGGGTAGAATATTTGTGCTTATGAAAAACCATTATGGGTTGAGTTATCTATTTGATCAACCAAAACTTAATGCTAGAAAAGATATATGGATGGCTCTCCTTAGTGAGTTTGATTTTGAAATAAAACATATAAAAGGAAAAGAAAATAGGGTGGTTGATTCCCTTAGTAGAAGTATGAAAGCGATTCACTTGGTAGTTGTAAGCACCTATGAAATGGATGCCAAGGAGGGATTCAAGAGTGCACAAGAAACAGATGCATTTTTCGATATTGTAAAATCATACTTAGAACAAGAGCCCACAAGGATGAAGTGTGAAGGTTGTCAAATTTTGAATGATGGCCTGCTAACTTACAAAGGTAGGTTGTATATCCCAAATTGTGACGACTTGAAGAGGTTCATGATGGATGAACTACACAAAATACCATATACTAGTGATCTTGGTTATCAGAAGATGATCACAACCACTATGAAATTGTTTTATTTCCCCAGACTAAAGAAGGACATAGTTGATTACTTGGATAAATGTCTAGAATTTCAGCAGGTTAAAGTAGAACACCAGCATCCAGCAGGGTTGTTGCAGCCCCTAGCAATCCTAGAATGTAAATGCGAAACCATTTCCATGGATTTCACCACAGGATTACCAAAATTGTCCAAACAGAATGACGCCATCATGGTAGTGGTGGACAAATTGAGCAAGGTTGCTCATGTCATTCCCATCAAGTCAAATTGCAAGGCAATATATATTGCCATTATTTTCATGAAAGAAATATTTAGGCTGCATGGCATGCCTAAGGAGATCATATCTAACAGAGATACAAAATTTACTTCAAGATTTTGGAAATCTTTATTTGTTGGTTTTGAAACTAAATTTCTATTTAGCACAACCTATCACCCTCAAACTGATGGACAGACAAAGAGGGTAAACCAACTGATAGAGGACATGTTAAGGATGCATGTAATGCATCAACCTAAGAAGTGGGAAGACTACCTACCACTGGTAGCGTTTGCCTACAACAATGGATATCAAGAGTCATTGAAGATGAGCCCTTTTGAGGCCCTCTATGGTGGACAATGCAAGATTCCAATCAGCTAGGATAACCCAGTAGAAAGAATTACAATCGGGTCAGACATGATGAAAGAAATGGAACAACAAGTAATCCAAATAAAGCATAATCTAAAAAAATCTTAGGATAGACAGAAAATCTATGCAGATGGAAAGAGGACTCCTAGGGAGTTCAAAACAAGGGATCATGTGTATCTACGAGTTAGACCCAGGAGAATCTCCTTGAGAATGAGAGCTTGTGCCAAGCTGTCACCTCGGTATTGTGGACCCCTGGAAATATTGGATAGAGTAGGGCATGTAGCATATAGGCTAGCACTTCCTCCCACAGTGAAGGCACATCATGTTTTCCTTGTTTCATTATTGAAGAAATATGTACATGATTCTAATCATATAATTGATTGGTCTATGATTCAGGTGGAACCAGAGGGAGAATTCCTACCATAACCTTAATGCATAATAAATAAGAAGGAAACCCCACTCAAGAACAGAACCATTGCACAGGTCAAGGTGCAGTGGAAACACTTTGGTCCAGATGAAGCTACATGGGAAATGGAGGATGCCATGAAACAAGCATACCCATTTTTGTTTACTTTTGTACATGCAGAGAACATCGACAGATAGAACATCGAGGACGATGTTCCTTTAAGGGGGAGGGGATTGTAATACCCATGTTTCCCCCAGTTTATATATATAACTATAACTGGCCAAGAGACTATGGCAGACTAGATATGTGTGAATGTTGGATTTCATGAACCTTTTGTTATAAAAGGTCAATGTATGTATTTTATATTATTAATAGAAAATGGATAGTGTTGCATAAATGTTGAAAGGGGGGTTTTCCAAGATAGACCATGGTACTATGAGAGAGATGGTGAAGGGAACCAGAAATGGTTGAGATGACCCCCCACCAAACTAGTACCTTCCTGGATTTAATGGCTTAGACCCAAAACAATCCTCTGACCCGGAAATGAATTACCAGTCAGATTGGTAGTTGGAAGCGTCCTCCACAAGAGTTAATGAGAAGATGGAGCAGAGTAACCATCTATGGTAATTTGTGGGTAGAGGCAGATCTGTGAATAGAGCAGAGTCAAAAGACCAATATCAAGAAGAGAAAAGAGTGCTTGCATCTCTCTTGTTCGAAGGAGAACTGAGAAATAATCTCATTCTGGGCGCAAGAAGGTGTTGGCAGGGTTTTTGTTTCAAGCTGATAAATGGGGCTGGCAAGTGACTATGGAAGTACTCTTGCAGACCTCCTTGCTTGGTAGAGAGAAAACCAATTGCCAAGATCATGTGGGAGGAGGAGAGTAACCTCCATCCCTGACTGTCACTAAGCAATAAGAAAGAGTCTCTATCAGATCATCATGGTCCATCTCGGGAGTGGCCAGTGGTAAATCCATTTAGGAGTGGTTGTGCCTATGGTTGGGTGGAAACAAGCACCCCTTTCAGCAGTCGCTTCACGATTCTAGTTTTCTGATAAGTATTTTCATACTTTGTGTATTGAAATGGAAATGATGTTTGAATATACATGTCTATGATTGAGTTTTGTATTGAATGATTAAGGTAGAAATGTGTGTTGTATCTCTGTGAACTCATGTTTTTGAATGGTCTTCTTATTGCCTCAACTTAGCAGTTAGAGATTTATGGGATGTAAGTCTGCAAGAGAGTCGGGGAAGGATTTATTGTAACGCTTAAGTCCTACCATCCTCTTGAATCTACCTTCGCGGGAATACCAAGTTAAAACCCTAGGGAAGGAGGATGCCTCCTTTATACCTTTCACCCATATGACTGATGCATCATGCTCGTGTCCTTAACTGATTCATGGCTAAGAGATTAGCATGTAGCCCACGAGATTTTTCGAAGGACCCATATGACCAAGTTCTGGGAACCCTGCGCTAGGCTCAAAAGGAGCTAATCCCTTATGGCTTCGGAGCTCCAGAGTATAATGACCTTACCATTTGTAAACCGACTGAAGGCAAAGGGTTGTTACAGTTAACCATAAGGTTGACCGATGCCTAGCGGTTTCCCTAACCATGGAAGATAGACCCGTCCACCATTAAACCTTGATCCATTCACCAATCGTGAAGTAATGTGAGCCGCAGATCCGAGGGTATTCAGGAGTTCCCTTGGTCATTGGATCTACGTCGAGGTAAGTCTAGCGAAGCCCTACTTCAGAAGAACAGAGATGTGATGGCACCAAACTCCCTGAACACTAGAGTTATGAAGTGATGAGAGTCGTGGATCTAGGGAGTTCATTAAAAACCCCTCTTAATCATCTGATCATCCAGTGGAGAGACCCGCGTACGGTACTTTGGAAAAATCCTACTTCGGGAGAGTGGAGCGAACATAATGCCAAAACCCTCAAAGTTTGGAGCTATGAAGTGACAAATACCATAGATCTAGGGACCCTTCGAGATCTCCCCTGATCATTAGATCTAGACGATGGTTAGCTCAGTGTTGACCACTCCAAGAGCAAGGAGGAAGTCACACCACGGATCCCCTGAATGTCAAAGTTACAAAGTAATGGAGGCCATAGATCCAGGGGTTACATGGACACACCTTGACAATGAGATCGAAGGGCTTGGAAGGCAATAAGTTCGAGCTAACGTGGCATGTTGACGTCACCCTGGGTGTCGTGGACCCATGTTTGACATGCCATGTTTCACCTGGATTCATACGTTTTGCAAACCCTATGTGCCCATTAAAACATGACATGTCTCACCCACTATAGGGGCCACATGTTATCTCTACCTTGTCGTGCATCACCCCTGACACTTACCTATTTGTTCCATTTAGTGGGAGGAGTATTCGAGACCCACCTGTACTTTCCTTCGTGTCTAGTACGTCACCATGTGTGAGGGTGGACCCTTCGAGAGTCTGGGACTTTGGGATTCCAGAGGTTTGGAATGCAGTGTCAAGGGTAATTTGAAAGGCCCGAAGGCCAGAGCCACATGGCGAGATTTTGGACTCCTTCAGGAGTTCTAGAATTCGGGACTCCGGAGGACATGCGTGCAGAAAGGAAAAGGGACGTTCAGTTTCGAAGCGTCGAATGTCAAATTACCCTCTAGCTTGTGTGTTATATGAGGATCAAGTCCCACTATTAGATTGGATGGTGGATGGACCTTCCCTATGGGAGGTAGGAAACTGGAGATGTTATGAACGAGATGGACCCACGTGGGCACCACGTGGCCCTCAACTAATAACACTCAAAGAACTTCGAGAGGCCATAACTTGCAAACCGTAGGTTGGATTTGAACCTGGTAGCAGTGGTTAGAAATATATGGGTGAGTAGAAGAGGATGAAGACCTCGAGTAGGGGATTCAATATTATTAGAGTGAGAAAAATTTTGATACCCCATCCCAAGAAATGGTACTTAAGGGTCAGGTGCATTACATATTTGGTATATGAATTAGCAACTCTTTAAACCTTTTGTCATAATTTCTCACAGATGTGCCTATCCTTTGCTTGATTTGTTTCATTTTTTGGGCCACCAAATGCTTGATGTATTAAGTTTTAAAGAATCATAGGAAAGTACTCTTGATTTCACCCTTGGTTCTTGCCTTCATTTTAGTGAATTTCATGACCCAAGTGAGAGATTTTTTCTTATGGTTCTAATGAATTGTGCCATTTGTTTTTTTTCATATGTAATGTCTAGGGCATCCCAAAATTTCTCACAGAGAAACCAATGTCTCTTGGGGTCTTCATCCCATTCATAAATTGGAATGTGATTATGATTCGCTTTGTCTAGATTTTCAGAAGTCGACTTAGAGGTGTTCTGAGTCGGTTGAGCCAATCGACTGACTAGAGGAGTCGACTGTGTTTTTTCTTGCACCATTGGTCAAGTTTCGACTAGAATAGTCGACGGTTCATGTTCTATCAATGATGTTTCAGAATATTTATTTTCTTCAATTGCTTCTTTTTTGGGGGGAATATTATATGTTTTGAACCCCTTGTCTATATTCTCAATAAACCATTTTTCTTCCAATCACATTGGTTCCTCACGACTATCATTCGATTGCGCTTATTATTATTTAGATGTTAATTTTGGCAAGGGTTCATCCATGAGATCCTTTATTTGAAGGAGTATGCTTTCATCATTTTGATTGCATACCCAGATTTGTTCAATATATGGAATCTTGATTAGAAATATATCACTAATATTTCCCTGATCATCAACTCGATACCACACCGAAGAGGGTTCAAGGTCAATATGTAACCTTTGATGGAGGAACTCTCTTATTCGGGGAGTTTCTTCTTTTGGGATTGGAGATCGATGTAATGCATGGCCTGAGTCATCCACTTATATGCTTTCAATAGTTTTTTTCTAGTTGAACGACACCAATACCCACCTCTATCAGCTGTGAATTGTCACTCCACTCAAGAACCGTCGAGGTTGCTTCTATTGCCGCATATAGTTGGTCAATGCCTAACTCAGATCGGTCCAACACTCCAGTAATCTACCACTCCTAAGAATTTTTTCAATTTGATAGGTGAGGGTCCCTTACATTACACATCTCTTCTCTTTTTATTTTTCTTTTGTCCCTTTCTATCTTTTGGATGTCGATTGAGGGTTTGTGGAGCTGCATTCTTCATGCAATTTTTTTCTTTGTTTATTCATTCAATGTATATTCTCTCTACTTTTTAGTTGACATCCTCCCTCTTGCTAGCATACTTTCTCTCTGGTGTGGTTTGATGAGGTCTTACGCCACTGAGGCATCTCATGGAAAACTACCCCCCCATTGTTGACCCTGGCTTAATCTAAGTCGACGATAATGCAGGTGGTATCCATGTTTAATTCTTCAAAAATAAATCCCAAGATTCTTTCGTATCTTCATAGTCGGCTTCAAAAAATCGTTCACAGTCTTGTTTTCCTTGTTTCTATTCAGTATTGATAGGTTTAGCTAGAGGAGGTCGATAATCCATAGTATGACCAACTCCTTTGTCAAGGATAAATTTGTGTAATAAACAAGGTATGCTACGAAAGAAATTGTCATGAAAATTGTCATAGAGACTTTATTTGATGTTATTGACAGATGTGTGTTCTTCAATCGCCTATTTTTCACAAAATTCATCCGCAATGCTTTCAAACCACTCGTGCAAGTTTGTTCGACCCTCATTAGTTATATTTGGCATCAATCATTCATTGTCAGTGATATTATTCATGTGCATGTATATCAGTGTACTTTTTAATCTCTTCCATAGTCACTTCAAAAACAAATTGTGTGTGTCGATGAAGAATCGAGCTTTTGCTTTTGCAAATGTGAGTTTATTTGTTCTAGCATAGTTCTTCGTATAATTATTGATATTTCTCACCCACCACTCGCGAATCTCATCCAAACTCAACATCTATGTGTGCATAATATTATCAAATTTTCCAAGATCAAGTACTACCGACAAAATAGCCAATGTTGTGATCGAGGGGATTGTGCAGAGATGTTTTTTTTTTACAAAAACGGATAATGAGTCTTTAATTAAAAGTCAGTGAAAAATTCACCAAGGCAGTTACAACTGGTTCGCCTTCAGGGGCTCTACCTGGTCCTTCCTGGTCCTACTGATTACATTACAATACCCCAAAACTTGTAAACCAACTAAAACTTTGAATCTGTTGTATGTGGTGGCTTCTATACAAAATGACATCCTCACAGATTTATTTGTAGAGGTCGCACTTGGCAATTTGTTCAAGTTGAACGTCCTTGGAACCTACTTCTGGGGTAGGTCATGCTCATTTTGCCAGTCCTTGGTCAATTTTTCCAGTTCCATCTCTAGCTTGAGGACTCGAGCTTCAATCTCCTCCTTGGGGTCCTTGGGGTCCTTGTGCTCTTGCCGAACCTATTCCACTACTTTAGCAAAGACATTTTTGGTCTTTGTGATGTCTGCATCCAGCATGGAAAGCCTTCGTTCAGCCTCAGCATCAAATCCCTGAAGGATGATGTCTTGATTTTGGGCAGTCGTTTTGATCCTTTGCATATCCTCCTCCATTGTCTTTAGTATTTCCTCTAGCGATGGTGTGCTCCTTGAGCTAGCTACCATGCCTCACCTCCATATCTTGTTGATCCTCCTCTGTTGGAGTTTTCCTCATCCACTTCCCTCTTGATCTCTCCCCTATCTGCACCCATTTGAGAGAGAAACCTTCAGAGTAGTGGCTTTTAACCATGGTCGCGGTGCCTTTCCACTCTAGCACGAATTCTGTTGAGTTTGAATTCCCTCAGATCGACCTTACCCAGGCCGTGATGCACATGACTTTTTCTGAGCCTTCGCCTCCCATTTGATAACCTGTCCCCTCAAACCTATTGCATGTCCTATCCTTTCGCGTCCTGTCTCTAGCTTTTTTTCTTTTCTTCAAGCGTCAGATCCCCTTCTTATCTGCTTTGTATACTAGTGTTCTTGCTAACTTAGGCATTCTGATGGCCACTGATAGCACTCTCTTTCCTACTCAGGCCTTATGGAATTTCCAGACAGGATGAAATTCCATTTATTTGGAGTTCTCCTTTGCTCAAGGTGACGCCTTTGTTTGCTGCTTCATTTGCCTATTCATTCAAATTGTGAAGGATGTGGAACAATTGATAGGCTCTCAACCTTTTGAGCTGATGGTGGATTTTCTCCAGGATATGTTGAATCTTTGCCTGCTTAGCCAGGATATGAAGAATCTGGTCTTGGATTATCAATCTGGAATCCCCTATGATCACTAAATCATTAAATTTCATGATGATAGCCTGGCTCAACCCTTGCCAGAGAGCGAGTGCTTCATCTTGGTTGTTGGATTTTTCTCCTAGCCCCCAAGCATAAGACATTACTAACTTTCTGTCTGGGTCTAGGAGAACCCCTCCTCCTCCTGTCGTTCTGGGGTTCCCTTTGGAGGCCCTGTCAAAGAAAAATAGGTGCTTATTTCTTTGCCTCTTCCACTCCTCGAATTCCTCCTCTTGCAGCTGGATTTCCTAATTCTCATGCTTTCATTTGATGCTTGTTTTCTCTGGTTGTTCCTTTAGGTTGAGTCTTTTGACCCACTGCTCCTGTTTCACTTCAAGGCCTCTCAAATTCTTTACCTTGCTGAAGTAGGGGGCGCTTTCACCGAAGAGGGTTTTTTCTTTGCTTGCCACTTGAGCAGGGTTGCATGCGATCTCCCTGAAAATCCTGTTGTTATACTCCAACCAGATTTTCCAGAGAATGAATTTTGGAAGGGTGTTCCAGAGAATGTTGAGTTGGGATTTTTTCCCTACCTGGAATGGACAGAGAGATCTCCATTTTTGAAGTAGAGCGTTGGTCTCTTGGGGAAGGTTGAATGTTCCTGGCAGACCCAGGACCAAGTTCCACACTTCTTTAGCGAAAGGGAATTTCAGTAGCAGGTGGTCTGATGTTTCCTCTTCTTGAGTGAAAAGGGGACATCTGGAGGGGCCTTCTCACCCTCTCCTCCTCAAGTTTTCTCCAGCCAATATGCTTCTATGGTCCAGTGTCCAGATGAACATGTCTATCTTCGGAATGGACTTGAAATTCCAAATGGTTTTCCAAATTGTAGGATCCGGTGGAACACGGGGAATTGTTGTGAAGCTTTTATACATTGTTGTTGTTGTGTATGTGCTAGATAGTGATCCCCATACCCTCTTGTCCTTTTTTCTTGATTTTATCAAAGATTTCCCTTGTAGGGAGTCCATCAAAGTATTTCATTCCCCATCTAGCTCTGGAGGCCTATTGTTGGCTTCCCATCTGTTCCAAATTTTGTCTTCATCATCGCTCCAAATCGAGATGTCCCATAGAGTAACTAATGCTTGGGATCTCATCTAGACTCTGAGTTGAGATGTTCCTTCAATCGAGCTTAGTGGAGGGTCGCTCAACAGGGAGTCCTCCCATATGTTGATCTTATTTTCATTGCCCAGTATCCAGGTGAGATTGGGCTTGAAGAGTCTCAATGCTTTTAGACATAGATTGAAAATTGGAGACCCCTTAGCCATTTTGGCAGGCCGGTCCAGGGATTTGGTTCTTTGACCATGGAAGTACTTCTTCCAAATTGCTATTTTTCTCCAGGTGGATTTCCCCGAGACAAGCTTCCAGAGCAGCTTGGCTACTAGAGCAAGATTTTGAGAGTTGATATCTCTTAGATTGAGGTCACCTTCTGAGATAGGCTTGGTGACTTTCCACCAACTTATGAGGTGAATTTTCCTAACATTTTTCTTTCCTCCCTCCCATAGGAAACGTCTGAAAAGAGCATCGAATTTCAAAATCACGGTGGAAGGGGCTAGCAACAGTGAGCTTTGGTAGACCGAGATGCTTGCCAAAACCACCTTTATGAGAACCACTTTGCCTGCCATGTTTAACCATTTTGCTCCCCAAGAGTTAATTCTGCCCTTTAGCTTGTCTATTAGAGGGAGTCACTGAGATGCTTTTGGTTTGGTCCTAAAAATTGGCACTCCCAGATATTTAAAGGAGTCCCAATTGGTGAGTCCTTACATCCCTATGACTCTTGAAATATCCAGCATTTCCCTTGGAGTGGTGTTCCACCCATAGATCTTGCTTTTGTGCAAGCTAATTTCGCTTCCTGAGATCTCATTATAAGTGTTCAATTCTATTTTAAATTTTATGTTTGTTTGCACACTTTCTCCTCCCATAAGAATAGTATTGTCCACGAATTGGGTGTGATTAATGTCTTTTAACCCCAGAGCAATTCTTGGGATGAGAAGATTTTTTTGTTGTTGTCCATAATCTAGTTGAAAGCTTAGCACATAGGCTTGTAAAGCGTAGAGAAGCGAGGAGAGGTGGCATCCTTGCCTGAGGCCCCTGGATGCTTGAAATAACTTAGTTGCTCGACCATTTACAAGGGGGGCAATCCAGGGGAGTCTAATGCAAGATTTTATCCAACTTATGAATTCTGAAGTGAAATTGAAGTTTTCCATGACCTTGAACAGAAAATCATGCCTAACCCTGTCAAAATCATTTGCAAGGTTGAGCTTTATAATCATACCTTTGTCTTTTCTTTGATGGCTTGAATGCAACGCTTCCTGAACTAGAATGATGCTGTCCACTATTTGCCTTCCTTTGATGAACCTGCCCTGATTTTCCGGGATGATAGTAGGAAGTATTTTTTTAGCCTATTGGCTATTATTTTTGTGATTAGCTTATATCCTGTGTTGCAAAGAGAGATTGGTCGGAACCTTCCAAAGCTTACCACTCCCTTTTCCTTTGGAATTAATGCTAAGAATGAAGAGTTCATTCCCCCTCCGATTTTGCTGCATCTCTGAGATTTCAATATCATTTTTAGCAGGTCTGATTTTATTATTTCCCAATAGCTTTGGTAGAATCTGGTCGTGAAGCCATCAGGACCTGGAGCTTTATTCGGGTTCATCTGATCCAGGGCCTCCTTAACTTCTTTCATCTTGACTTGCACTAGAATCTTTCTATTGGTAGAATCATGGATAGAGTCTGGAACTAGGGAAAGCGAGTAGATATTCGGATCTGAGGAGTCCGAATGAGTTTCAGTGTAGAGTTCTTTGAAAGTTTCAAAGGATTTATTTTTTATTTCTTCAAAATCGGTTAGGACCTTATCTGATCGTGGATTTCTTTGACCGCCTTGTATTGCTTTCTTGCTTTTGCCTGCTTGGAAAAGTAAGAAGTGTTTTTTCCTCCGGATTCTAACCAGAGGCTTCTTGATTTTTGTTGTCAATACCCTTCCTCCTCTCGGTAGGCTTGGTGCATTGTCCTTTGAAGATGCTCTTCTATGGTGAGGAATTCTTGAGTGATCTCTTTGCCTTCCATCGCTAATTGATGGTCTTCCATATTTTTTTGTGCTTCCTGTTGTTTGATAGGCGGGCTTATTTGGGTTTTTGCCCAATCTTTCAACACTTTTTTTAGCTTCCTAAGATTTTCTTCCCATACATAGAAGGGGGATCCATAGACCTTGTCATTCCAAACTTTGGCTACAAGATCTTGGAAGCCCTCATAAAGGAGCTAGGCGGGGCTGAATCTGAAAGGAATATGACCTAGATTTTTGTCCTGTGATGTCTCTAGTAGTATTGGTTTGTGATCAAAAACACTTTGCGGGAGGATTTTAGATGAGAAGATTAAGCCAAGGAGAAGGAAGGAGCTATGAACTAAAAACCTATCTAATCAGGCCGCAATGTGCCCTGGCCCCACTCTCTTGTTTGTCCATGTGTATTTTCCTCTGGAGGACTTGATATCCTCCAAGTCCCAATCTAACATAATGTCCTCTACCCATTCCCTGGCGGGGTATCTCACAATGGACCCACCCTTTTTCTCTTCCACTACTAGGGTTACATTGAGGTCCCCCCCTATAATGATATTTTCCAATTCGTTTAAGTTTAGGAAAGCTTTAATTGAATCCAAAAAGTTTTTTTTTTCCAAGAATAAGACTAGGACATAAAGCTTGAAAAGACTTACTAGTCGGTCCATATCTTTGTGTAAAAGGTTGTTGAAAACCCAATGCATGCATGTTTCAGAGGAGATTAGGTCATATTTTGAAGTGCCCAGAGGGTTCCAAGACCGCCTGAGGCTCCTATCGCGCTAACTGTTATTCCTTGGCCTTTTCTTCAGAGAGCTTTACTCGCTTGGAGGAAATATTTCTCCTCCATCTTTGTTTCCTGGATCAGTAGGATCTTGGGGTTTGACATTCTGATTAAGTTTTTGAGAGCTTCTGCCTTTATTTCGCTACTGAAACCCTTACAGTTCCAGGAGGATAATTTCATTGTCTACTTGTTGGGGGGGTTGTTGGCTCCTTGATGAGCCTTAGCCTACTTTATTGTCATTCTAACGATGATCAATTGCTTTATTGTTTTATGCGACCCATTGAGAACGTCTTTGTAAGTTTCCTTTTTCCTTTCTTCTTTTTTGGATTTCCTTCCTCTGCCTGCTTTTTTGGGTGTGGCAACGAAACTACTTGCATTCGTAGATTCACTATCTGTGGACACCTCTTCTGGTTCCGCATATGTATTTTATTCTTGTTCTTTTGTGGCCTTCTCCTATCCTTTTTCCTTTTCATGCCCTGGTTGATTCGTTTGGTGCTTTTGTGCTTCGGGGGTAGTCTTTTCTTGCGTTTCTGTTTTAGTGGGAGGGGCTTCCTTAGATTTATTTCCTGGTGTTGTCTCTGTTTGTTCCTTCTCTCCTAACACGGTGAATCTATTTCCTAATGAGGATTCCACTGCATGAGATTTCGGGTCCTTTGGTACGGCTACATTTTCCTTTGCATGTTGTTTTTCTTTAGGATTGGTCATTGTTTTTCCCTTTCTGGACTGTTGTGAGCCTTCTCCTTCTTCTTTCTCTCGAATAGGGTTTTTTGGACAGTTTCTTTGAAATTGGTCATATTCATGGCATCCCCTACATTTGAAAGGAAGTTGTTCGTAATCAATTTTCTAGTAATGATGCCATTCTCTGACCTTTAACTTGACTACCTCTGGAATGCCTATTTCTAGATCTACTTCCACACAGATGCGTGCACAGGAGTATTGATCTTTGGGGTCGGCTCTGTCTATATACTACCCAAGTCTTTTGTCGATTGTTTGGAGAGAGATAGGGTTCCAACAGTGGATTGGTAGGTTAGGCAAGCGAACCCAGATCAGGACTTCCTTAGGAACTTCTACCGCCGAATCAAAGTCTGGCATCCATCTATTCAGGTACAGCCCTTGCATTCCCATGAAGTACATGCCATTTCTGAAGATTAGATCCATGTCCTCCTTGGAGATGAACTCAAAGATGTAGAATCCTCTTCCCACCGCATAACAGGTGATGTTTTTCTGGATCAACGGTCTCCAGTTCTTTTGGATCCAGTTATCGATGTTTCTAGTCGACGGCCATAGGCCCGTGAATTGTCCAACCAATCCACAGTCGGACAGGGAGATGACAACTTTCATGGGATGTTCTGGAGGCAGCTCGATTTCAGGGATCGATTCAAGATTTTTGATGAAGTCAGGCGATGTTGAGGAAGGGAATTTCTTACCTTGGGCAGCAAGAATCTTGCTGAAGGAATCTGTAGTTGACGGAGGAGGCAAGGGAGGTGAATCCCCTCCTCCTGAGATCGCCATTGGGGCGACTGGAGGCGGTTGTCAGAGCTAGGGCTCATGCGCGGCTGTCAGAGCGGCCCTATTCCCATTACAATGTGCAGAGTTGTTACTAGTAGTACTTCACATATATTATACAAGCATTATGTAGATACACACATAGAAGAGAGAAGGAAGAAAAAGTAATGGAGAGACCAACAATCAATGTCCTTTTATTATAGCAAGACATCACAAATACCACTACTTTCTTACATTCATGATCCCATATGTATACTTCTGAGTTGGTTATCATGTAGTTACAATCGTTTAACTACTTTGGTTGCTCGACCCGAACCAATGGTCAACTAACTTACAATTTGACTTGTCATTCCCAGTCGACTTATACTTGGTCGACTGGTGGGTCTAGTTGACAGGGTCAACTAGGCTCTCCAACAATGCATTTTTTAAAAATCACATAACTTTGACATCCAAGTCTGTTTTCAATGTCATTTTTTTTTAATTGCCTATTTTTTCAAGAGTTTTCCATCAAAACAACAAAGTTATGCTTTTGAAGTCATCTTAACTACATATTTTAATATGGTTATTCCAAGTGATCTTTTACTTACTAGTGCCAACTACATCTCATGGAAATCTTATAAGGAGGATGTACTGTGAAGTAAAGGACTTTACCAAATTACCTTGGGAAAAGAAAAATATCCCACTAATGCCACAAAGAAATCCAAATGGGATGACAAAAATGAGAAATCATGTGGATTAATTGAAATGACCATCTTTAGTGATTTACCGTTTTACCTTCAAAGAATCGATGACCCATAGGAAGCTTGGAAATAGATGGAAGCCATATTTGGTAAACACAATGAGATCCAAACCCACTAGCATGAAAATCAATCAATTTCCTTAAATCCCAATGATTTCTCTTTCATTGAAGATTATCTATCTAAGTTCAAAACACTCGGAATTTTACTTAAACATTGTATATAGAAATGAATGATGAGTGAACAAATTTACCGAATTAAGGAGAACTTTAACCCTTAAAACCCCTATTTTTGCATAAAAAACATGAAAATCAACCCCCAAATCAAAAAGTGGTGCTACCGGTAGCACCATTTTTCTATCATGGGTTGAAATTGCAACTTTTTTCAAGCATGGCCTTAAAAACTCATGTAGACGATCAAGAAAACCTTAAAATCAACACCTAAATCAAAAAGTGATACTACCTAAAATAATTTTTTTTCTAAACATTAAAATTATAGATATTTACAACCTAATTGAAATTTTGGCCTTGAAATTGGACCCCAAATAGTGACTTGAAAATCTATTTACAATTTTTTTTTTTAATTTACATTAAAAAAACAAATAAATAAAAGGAGAAAATCTTAGCAAATAATTTTTTTTAATGAAAAAAAACACATTTAAAAAAATATATTCAAAATTCTTATTTTTTTTAAATATTAAAAAAAGATGAAAAAGAAACATAACTAAAAATAAATGAAAAAAAAAAATCCAAAAAAT
>ML777194.1:486514-513360 GCA_009831015.1 Picea engelmannii
CAATTTTATATATATATATATATATAAATTTGGGGTTTTTTTTTTCAATTTTAATTTTTTATTTAAAGTTTATTTTTATTTTTTTTCTTTTATAATTTTTTTTTTAACTTAAAAAATAAACATTTTTAATTCTTTAGTTTTTTTAGTTTTTAATTTTTCTTTAAAAAACATTAAATTATGGTTACAATTTAAAAAAAATGATTGTTTTTTGTTTTACTTTAAAAAATAAACAACTCTTAGTTTTCTTTTTTTTTAAATTTCTTCATTTTTTTAATGTAAATTTTTAAAAAGTATAAAAAATAATTTAAGCAATGATTTAGGAGCCGATTTTGAGTTGTTTATCGACGATGGTAGTCGTTGTTGAGGCCATAGTTTCGATTAAGTGATAATTTTAACTCCAAAAGAAAATGTGGTGCTACTGGTAGCATCTCTTTTCGATTCAAGGGTCAATTGTAAGGTCTTTGTCCACAATGACATAAGTTGTCAATGCAATGGGTTTGAATGGGTCCAAATTTTAACGTGAAGTAACTCCAACAACTGCAAAAAAAAGAGGGTGCTACCGGTAGAGTTCTTGTTTTTCAAAGGTCTCATTTTTTACCCCCGTTTCAAAAAATGGTGCTACCGGTAGCACCATTTTTTTAAACGGGGGTAAGAAATGTGACCTCTGAAAAACAAGAACTCTAGAGAGTTCTCATTAAGTTGGTAACTATGTTAGCGATGCACATATGCTATTTTTGCAAAGCTTGGTAGTGCATATTATATTATGTATCTACTTTTCACTCCACTGGAGAATCTCTAGGGATTCCTACACACCACCCTCTCTTGAATATTTTTGTGATTCTTTGATTAGCAAGCAAGATAATCTCTTACATCTTGGAGTGATCAGCATTACAGGTGCATCTAACAAATCCTTAGTGGCCCAATAGAAGGATAAATCCAAGCATCCAAAGAAGCAACATCCTCGCAACAACAAGCAAAACAAAGGTCCCAAACCCTCTCAGTCAGCTTCTCCTGTTAGTGGTGACAAACAACCAAAATAAAAAAGTAAGAGCACTGACAGTCATTGCAATTTTTGTGGGCGAGATGGTCATATAGAGTCTAAATGTTTTAAAAAGATGGAGGCCTTAGAAGCAGCAATGAAGAAGCACAACATCAATCTTGATTCTTCTTCTTTTAACTCTTCTTCTCATGAAAATGCACTTTCTACTTCTAGTTTTTTCTTCAATGCAACATCTACTTCTTCTTCTAGTGAGTGGCTTATTGATTTTGGAGCATCTTATCATATGACTAAGGATAAAGCCAATTTTTCTGTTCTTAATGAATGTAACACCAAACAAATATTTGTCGGTGATGATAGATCTGTTAGTGTTGTAGGGTATAGAACAATTCAGTTAGATGATGGTCATTTTAATGATGTACTATGTGTTCCAAGTATCTCCTCCAACTCTCTATCAATATATAAAATCACTCATTCAAGTGAAATTTAAATAGTAGATCTTTCACCTCACCAAGTTGTAATCAAGGATTTAAAATACCCTAAGCATGTTCTAGCAACCAGAAGTGTTAATGGCATTTCTAGGTTGTACAAATTTGACAACTTTGGGTCGTCATATTTTCCATCATTTTTTATTTCTCATAGTGATGACTTCGACAAACTTTAGCATGAGCAATTTGTTCATCCAAACTATTGTTCATTGCATCAACTATGTAATCACATTATGGTGATTGGTCTTCCTCTCATTTCTTGCAGAGATGGTGTTTATGTCGATTGTGTTCTTAACAAACATCAATGGGATAGTTTTAACAAGTGTGCCTCTTGGCATGCCTTGACCCCCTTGTAACTTGTTCATAGTGATTTGTGTGGTCCACTTCCTTCCCATTCTTTTTCTAGGTGAAGGTACTTCTTAAATTTCATTGATGTCTTCTCTAGACACACTTGGGTTTATTTCTTAAAACTTAAGAGTGAAGTTTTTGACATGTTTTTGGCCTACAAGGCCCTTGTAGAAAAAAATCTGGACATCCACTACAGAGGTTAAGAACAGATAGTGGAGGTGAATTTGTTAACAAAAAATTTAAAACTTACTACACTACATAGGGCATTCAGATGCAACATATTGTTCCATATACATCACAAAAAAATGGTATCGTTGAGGGAAAGAAACACACATTAAAGGAAATGGCAAATTGTATGACCCAATCTAAGGGATTAAGTCTTCATTTTTGGGTGAAAGTGATTAATTGTGCCAATTACATAGTAAATCGCAGTCCTACAAAATATTTAAAAATATATAACATCATAAGAAGGATGAACTAAAATTAATTCAAATGTAAGCCACTTCTGTGTGTTTGGAAGTGAAGCATGGGCTCACATTCCTAATGAGAAAAGAAAACATTATAGCCTAAAAGTGAGAAGTGTGTTTTTGTTAGATATTATGAAGATGTTAAATGTTATAGACTTGTTCTACCTCATTCCTATTAATAGAGATTTTAAGTTTGATGAAAATATTTCAGTGTGTGAGCCTAATTCAACACTTGTGTCATCTTCAATGTGTGATTTATCTTCAGCATTTGTGCCATCTTCTCTTCGCAACTTTTCCATTAGTCATCCTATTTGATCTCTTCTTCAGATGGTGATAGTGAGCATGAAAATCCACCTCCGCCTATTCACCTTCCTTCAGTTGGGTCCATTGAAAATGAACTTGCACCAACACCAACACTTCCCAAATAGGTATGTACAACACGAGAAGTAGTTGGTGATCTTGTCAGTGATCCTACATATCAACTTTGTACATGTTCATAGTTTTAATGAGCCTCCTCTCTTTTGGCTCAAGTTTTAGAGACTTGTGAAACATAAACATTTGCAAAAGCTTCTAGCCATACAAATTGGGACACATCAATGAATGAAGAATATTGTTCCTTAATGACGAACGATACTTGGGATCTTGTACCTATTCTAAAAGGAATAAAACTTGTCAGATGTAAATGGGTATATCTAACTAAGTATGCATCGGATGGAAATGTTGAAAGACATAAGGTTCGATTAGTTTCCAAAGGATTTTCTCAAGTTGAAGTAATTGACTATAGTGAAACCTTTATCCTTGTAGCCAAAACAAATTCAATTTTCTTTGTTCTAGCCCTTGATGCCTCACATAAATGGGAGGTGTATCAAATGGATGTTAAATCCACATTCTTTCATGGGGATATGCAAGAATAAATTTGCATGGAACAACCTCTTGGCTATGTGTATTTAACATCAATGACTCCAACCTTGTTTACCGCCTTAAGGAATATTTATATGGTCTTAAGGAAGCTCCATGGGCTTGCTATGCTAAAATGGATAGCTTTCTTCTTGACACTAATTTTTCTAGATGGCATTATGACCTCGATGTCTATACAAAGAAGTTATGAAACCATCTCATAATATTTTTTCTTTATGTTGATGACCTTATCCTCACTAGTAGTGACCTTAAAATTTTAAACCATGTGAAATCCAACCTTAAGAAGATATTTGAAATGGCAGACTTAGGTTATTTTCATTATTTCCTTGGCCTCCAAGTATTGCAAACTAAGGAAGGAATTTATTTTTCCTGTTCTAAGAATGCATGTGACCTTATTTATCGCTTTCACATGGAATATTGTAAACCAACGCCTTCTCCCTTCTAGTCTAGAGTCAAACTTGTTGCCACTTATACTAAACCTGAAGTAGATGCCACTTTGTACAGCCAGTTAGTTGGTATCCTTTTGCATTTGACTCATACCTATCCTAGTATTTCCTTTTATGTTGTTTTATTTCCTAGTATATGAAAACACCCCATGAGAGTCATTGGAAAGTAGAAAAAATGATACTTTAATATATTTGAGGTATAGTTCAATTTGGGATGCATTATAGTTCAAGGGGAATCCTTTATTGGTTGGTTTCACTGATTCTGATTGGGCTAGTGACCCTAATGATCGAAAGTCTACTGCATGTTATATTTTTAGTCTTGGTTCCATACCTATCACTTGGGCTTGTTAGAAATAACAAGCTCTTGTTCTTTCTTCACTAGAATCAGAGTATTGAGGAGAAGCTAATGAAAGTTAAGAATCCTTATGGCTTTGACAGATTTTTTTAGAGTTTGGAATCCAACAACAACATCTAACCACACTTTGGTGTGACAATCAGAGTGTTGTCAATATTACCAAAGATCAAGTTCAAAATCGGCACAATGAACACATTGAACTACACATGCACTTCATCATAAATCTTATTGAAAATCACATTCTCAAAGTTCTCTTTTTCCCTACCAAAGATGAAGTTGCATACATTTTCAGAAAGTATCTTACAAAAGTGAAGTTTTCTGAAGCTTGATCTATGTTAGGAGTTCATGAAGTTGTCATTAAGGGTGGATAGGCTCTACTGCCTCCTTCCTTCTCTTATTGTGTCACCTTTGTAAATCCTTAAATGAAATCCAAGTTGTTCTTAAGGGGGGATGTTAATATATTTAGACACTTAGGAGTTAGTTAAGATCAACTTGGTCCAATATGTCTTTAAGTAAAAGTATGTTTCTTTAGTATGCATTAGTTTGCATTTGTAGTTATGTAATATGATGATCACGATATGTTCTAGACATAAAGTGATTTGTCGATTCATATTCTCCTCAATACTAAAGACTATATTGATCCATGGCTTAACATCCAATTGGTCTATGATCTTTATTTAAAGAGCATGGAGGGCCATTTGCTAAAGATCAATTGTTAGAAACTCTTATGTACGATATTTTTCTTTTGCATTAATATATTGCCTCAAGTGGCTATGTTGGTTGGGGCCATAGACTGTTTCCCTCTTTAAGGGATTTAACCATGTAAAACATTGATGTATCAATCTTTCATCTGGTTGTGTGAGCAGTTGCTTAAGGTGTTCAACCTGTGTGGAAATACCTTGTTTTGTCTAACAACACTAGGTTCACAAGCCATGAGTAATCAAAGAAATAAAAAAGGACCCTACTGTAAACTACAAATCTCACTTCAATAAACAATAATCATAGAAAAATATCAAGTAGTACAAACACACAATGAACGTGATCACATATCACATAATTATGAGTCAATATAGATATCTAGGTACTCACACATGCTATGTCCTTTAACATGCATTGTGAACTAAGGGTCAATGAAAGTTGACTAGATTTCACAATAACTCCAAGGTCTAAGTTATGTTTAATCAAGGGAACAAAAATACGAGGCATTACATTGAATTTAGAAATAGAATAATTATTTTCCCTAAATAGTAGGCATAATTAGTGTTTGTGTCAGTGTCATCCTTTTGAAAATATTTTGTTGATGTAAAGGAGGATGATTTTGTTGAAATAAATCATTGTTCATAATGTCAACATAGATTGCACCAAAATAATGTTCGTTCAAAAATTAGTGTTATATTTACTATCTTCATACATAATTGTGTTGGCTTTAAGAACCAACAACAAATACATACAAACATACATTGAATCAAGGGACATCGGTAATTATACTCAAGAAATCCCCGAAAGGGAAAATCTATATTACATCATAACATTCCCGGGTGTCTTTGTATTGTACAATTGGTCCCTTTGTATAATGATAGGTGACCATAACAACTATGTCATAATTAGATGATTAGTTCAAACCATATGCATAACTTTCTCCAATAATATCTCCCTAAATCTCTCAACTCAATCCATGAGATCTTCATACCTAATTTATCTCCTTATCCTCATCTTTCACTCATATGTAGACTTTATTTATGGTATACATCATTACAATTATGCATTCATATAAATTAGACATTATTCATATATCACAAGTATGAATTATTCATTCATGCTCCCCCTTAATGAATACTTGTGATATCTTCAATTGATCTTTGAATTGGTCCAATCTTCAGCATCTTATTATGCTTTGTTTTCATCTTGTGTCTTTGATCTTCTTCATTCTACAACTTCAATCTACTTCTTGTACTTACATAGTATAAAAAAAACATATTTGTTGAATTCCATATAAAAAAGTTACCATCCACCGAAATACATGGGTCATCGGTCGTTGTATCCATTGGTTCTCTAGGAATCTTTTTTCTCGTACATGATTTAACAAAAATTCTTGAATCACAAATCTCATACATGTACTTGTAACTCCCCTTGCATCAACATCAATCATCATATTGGGTATGTTTTAGCTTTACCCGTACATCGTGGGTTTTGGTGGATTACCCTCAACCATTACAACAAATGATTTTTGGCTTATCACAAACCCTCCTCTATCATGACAAGTGGTTTTTTCTTACCACAAACAACACATTACATCAAGTGGTTTCTAGCTAACCACAAACCTTCAACATCCAAATTATGGGGGTACACTTGCATCTTCATGACTTACATCATCATTCACTTAGATACAACATACTTCTTTATACAAACATAGGACCAATATCATCTTTGTTTCCATCACCATTATCAAAGAGGATATTCAAACTTCTTAGGAATCTCATTCTCTATGCATCGCAAAAACGCACGGTACTACTTATTTACCTTGCTTTGCTTCCTTCTTCATTATGTGTCTTCTTTGCTACTGCATTCTTCCTTTTTCGTTGTTTCTCTTCCATTGATTCATTCATTTTCTTTCTTCAATGTCTTTATTTCTTATGGCATTGCTTCATCTTTCCCTGTCATCTACTTATGCCTTGGAGTGAACATCATTTTTCATCTTCATCATCTTCTTGCATAATTCTCCATTTGAATCTTCCACACAATATCTGGATAAAAAATTTCTTGTAGGAGGGGCGCCTCCATCCAGCAAGACACATGAAATTTTCTTCATACATTTGCAATTACATACTTACAAAAATATGTTTCTTGTCGGATTTGATCAAAGTCCAACAAGACACCTATGACTTTGGTTTGGAAAAATGAATAGACGCACCATAGACATAACTTGTTTTTGACAATTTGAATGACTTTAACTTGACTTTACTTTGACTCCAAATTCTCAACTTGACTTCAACTTTTATATCAACAAATTCTCATGTAATGACTTGACTCAGCATATTTAGGATGTCGGGTACCACCAAACATGCACCCAAACTTGCCTTTGGTACGGACTTAACTTAATGCTTTACACCAACCGATTTCATCTAGACTTTGACTCTTTACATCATTTTATAAATGAACTTAGTACATAATTACTTTGGTCATTTATATCAATTCACTTTCTCGCCTTGAAGTTTTTCTTTATAACAAGAACTTAAGTGAGGACCTCAAACACACCACTTGATGAAAACCAGAACCGTCTGGTCTTCCTTTCTAGTAACCTTCTGTAACAAGGGTCAGACATAAGATGGAATAACCACATTTCTCTGTAAAGCAAACACAATAGTAACCTTCTGTAACAAGGGTCAGACATAAGATGGAATAACCACATTTCTCTGTAAAGCAAACACAATATATGATCCTTGTCAATGTATGGAGCAATGGCGTCCACCGAGGGCCACGAAATTCCTTGCAATTTCGCTCGCCCACATATAGAGTCTGTATACTCTCATCTTCAGGAGAAACAAGAGACACTCTTCACAAACATTTTTGAGTTTACTGTATGTTTGGCAAACCTTTTTTTTCTTGAACCTCGCTAGCCTGGTCTCCACTTGAAAACTGTAAATTTTCTGGTGCCAAAATATAACTTTTAGAAAACAACAATTTAACAATTCTCTGCAACTTAACTCTATTCTATGATTGCATGTAATGGGGAGGCAACTTTTCATTCCATATGGGTCACAAAAACTGTGTTTTACTGCAGTCCTTCTCTGAGATATTCTCCATTCAAACCATGGAATAGAAAAGTCATAACACTACCGAACCCTTTTATATTTTTTTTTGTTTCACCAACAGCAAGATAACTCAAGGCGCAAGACATCTCGTACAACCTTGAATAATGATCTATAGATATCTGCCTTGAAAAATGATCTACAGATGGCCCAACTGTCTCATGCTTGCTCTGACTGCCCAGCTTTGGCTGAGGACAACTATGCAAATCAACGTCTCCACAAACTACTCCAGCATGCTTGATTTCTACAACTTGTAGCGAGCTCTTCAACAATCCATTTACAAAATAACAACCTCCAAAATCTATGACATACATTGACTGTCCTTTATGTGCAGAGGTGGATCTCCTCTTCCACTCAACTCAACAGTGATCGAAGATCATTGCTATGATACCAAATGTTGTCTTTAAGATCCAACAACAAATACATGCAAACATATATTGAAGCATGCAAACATATATTGAAGCTAGGGACATCCGTAATTTTACTCGAAACTCTCGAAGGGGAAAATATATATTACATCGTAACATTTCCGTGTGTATTTGTATTGTACAAGTGGTTCCTTTAAGATCCAACAACAAATACATGCAAACATATATTTAAGATCCAACAACAAATACATGCAAACATATATTGAAGCTAGGGACATCGGTAATTTTACTAAGAAACTTTAGAAGGGGAAAATATATATTACATCGTAACATTCCCGTGTGTATTTGTATTGTACAAGTGGTTCCTTTATATAATGATAGGTGACCATAACAACTATCTCATAATTAGATGATTAGTTCAAACCATATGCATAACTTTCTCCAATATTATCTCCTTAAATCTCTCAACTCAATCCATAAGATTCGCATACCTAATTTCTCTTCTTATCCTTATCTTTCATTCATATGTAGACTTTATTTATAATCTACATCATTACAATTATGCACTCATATACATTATAGATTATTCATATATCACAAGTATGAATTACTCCTTCAAATTGATTTAATAAAACACAAGAAAAATCATTTAAATTATTATCTATTATGGTGATTCTATTCTTTTATCAAAGTCATCTTTCCTCACTACTTGAAAATGAGGTTCTATATTCTCCTGGTATATTTTTAGACATGTTGGAGTCTTTAATGTCATACTTTAAGTTTGTAAGAGGTCTTAGAAACTCTAAGGAAGAAATTCTCTCTATCTCTTTTCAAATTGAATTAGATTATGGTTTTATAATATGACTTATCATACCTATAACACCCTCCTAGGGATAGTAATTGTGACTATGCAACACCTTACTTGTAGAGTTTACGAGTTGATGTTTATATTTATATTATCCTTAATATCTTGGATATTTATTTATGATTATTTGAATGTTTTTGGCACATAAATTATATTATAAAGTGGTATTTAATGTACATGTTTATTGATGATTGATAATGCCTATCTATTCGCTACCTAATTTCAAGACCTRCATTGATAAAAGTCAAATGTCAAGAGCATCCTAGAAGCTATTATAGATACTGGTGATTATGAATAATATTGATAAGAATTGAAAGATTATCATACTCATATTGAGTTATTARTTCATGGGACCCACATTGACATTAGAGAGATGTTGAGAAGAACTCAAATGAAATGACCATATTGAGTTATTAGTTCATGGGACCCACATTGACATTAGAGAGATGTTGAGAAGAACTCAAATGAAATGACCATTAGTTGTTCAGAATAATTCATTGCCAAGAAATGGAACCTCTTTCTTAAGCCTAATTCCTTAACCTAAATTGACATTAGGATACTTATTTGTGTGGGTTTAATGTGGATTTATACAATTAAAAATGGGACATTATGTAAATATTTTGTTGAGGTTGTTGGTCGCAGGGTCTAGTGATGTGACCTTGGGGTAGAGTATCATGAGACCTAGCCTCATTACCTAACATTAACTACCTATAAAACTATTTTAAGAAGGGAGATAGATTCCATTAGAGGATTGGACCTAATTCATGGAGTGTATTGGGTAGTTATGCTAGTAGATTTGGATTGATTGATGAGTTAGGTTTTTTTTTCGGGAATTGTGTACTTTGACCCAAACTCTATTTCCTTTAGAGAGCCTTGGGAAGGGAAGGGTTAGTTGTGAATTGTTTTGGCATTTTTTTTTTCAATTGTGTACTATTCATTAGTTATTCTCATTGGTGGGTATATGAGGAAGGGAAGTTCCATATCTTGTAGGCCAAGAAATTATTCCCTATTCCTAGTTATATGTGGGAGCACCACTCATGGAAGTGAAGAATGCCATGGCCAAAGAGTGTTACAATCCATTTTTCACACCATAGTTTGTGGTTTAGAGGTGGTGTTTTTCGCACCATATCCTATAATCTAGAGGTGTTGATATTTCCCAGTGGTCTCTTCACTAGTTTGAAGGTTGTGGCCCAATGCACATCTTGATTTGGAATGAGGCCTTGTGGATTAGTTGACATATTTTCATCTTGTTGCCTATTGGTTTTGGGGATATCTTTTAGTACGTTGAGAGAATGTCCTATCCTAGTACTTGAGATGAAGGCCCCTACATAGGGGTACCACCATCATATCTAAGATCACAATTGGTTGGGAGGAAAAGAACCCATGAGTGCGTGTTTCCCCAACATTAGTTGTTCTAGTTTGTAGAAGATGCAATTTGCGCCATGAAGGGAACATATACAACATGTTTGGAACATGTGAAATGTCTATGCTCTTATGTTTAGCTTTCACTAGTTAATGTTTTTTCATTATTTGTGCATTATCTATCTTCATGGAAATAACTTAATCCTTGTTAAGGTAATTGCATACTAAAAACTAGTCAAGGTTGGGAATGAAGTATTATTATATTCTATTTTCTATTTGCATGAATAGATACACAACCATAGTTAAGAATTAGTTAATTGAGTCCTACCATAACAATCCCTTAACAGTTTTGTTGGATTAGGTTGTTACATGTAGTCTTAAAGCATGATTCCAATACTATGCTTATAAAAAAAAAATACACTATTGAATGAAGTTGTTGCATTTAGGATGAAGAAAAAAAAAAGCGGCTTGGTTGTTTCTATTAACCCTTTATTTTAAAATATGTAACAATTTGCAAAGTTCAATCCTTTGAAAATCCAAGATTAGGTGTTGACTAATGAGTTACAGAAGGCTTTGAAAATATCATATTCCATTCATAGGATAATTGAAACCTATGAATTTTTAACTAAAAATCATTAATTATTCATTTTTATCATCAGAACTTGTATAAATAGTGAAAGGATGTAAATATGACTAAAAGCATAGATTGTTGTGAAAGGAAATATTATACAAATTATTTCATTATTATTAAATTGAGAACTAAGCATGGATTAAACCATGAAAAAAAAAAAATTAAATGAGAAGAAAAAATGATGGTGGGAACTATCAAAAGGATTCTTAGTTTCTTCTCAAACTAGTTTATAAGCATAGGTAAAAAAAGGCTATTAATCAAACCACTCATGTGATTCGATAAACGAAAAACGACATAGCCCTCTATTGTAAATATGTAAAGCATATGTAACTGTGTGGCAAGTTTCAAACTAGCATTATGGCTAAACCACAAAATATGAACTTCACGACCGTTTAATGGCTATACCAATTTTGTTACAAAACCAAAATCACTATCAAAAGTATTATTGTATTAAAAGAAATAGCTTGGGTTTCAGATGTCTCCTAGGTAGTTTAAACCAATCCATAATTAACATGGAAATTATGAAGAATCATGTAAAATTGGGAAGAAGAAACCCAAAGTAATAATCAGTCTACGTAGGTATGAACTACCATTTGTTATCATACCTTGATCCAATCCTTGTAGCAGAACCCTAGGGTTAGATGAAAAAAGCATAATAACAAAAAAAAAATAGCATGAAAATGTAAGACTTTGTGAGGATGCTCACCATGCATCTTGACCTGAAAAGAGACCTATGGTAAGAGATGCCCAATAGTGGGAGACTCATCCTTTCTTAACTTGTTAGTTTCACCATAAGGATCAAACACTTTTAGAAAAGTGTTGCTTGACCCTTTAACTAGGTACTATAAGTATGAAACTTTGAGATTAAATAATGTAACACTATAACAAAACTCATGAATCTTCTCCTTGAGTGGAATAGATATTAACAAAGGACCGATATTTGTAATCTAGAGAATGAATATTTTTTATTTCATATGGAAGTTGTCTCCCTCAAACCCTTATTAACAAAGAAATGCTCAAAAATTTAGACCTGTAGTTGCCTAAACCCTTCAAATATGGATGTGAATGCATAGTAAAATCCCCACATAATATGTCATCTTGATATGTCCACAATATAAACTCATGCATAGTATGTAGGTGTTGAATTGAGAAAGATCAAAGTAAACAAGTTGAACCCATAAGCCTACAAATGTGTTAATACCTTCTCTAAAGACTAAAATTGAAGGGTGATATATGAGTCATCATCATCCTTTTCGGTACTGAAAAAATGTGCATGCCTTAGCCATGATTTAGGTTTGCATCAAAGATCATTTTGGGTGAAACATCAACCTAAGTTCGCTCAATTCAAGGAGAGTTGAATTAGGGTTTTTTGGTATCTCTCTTTCCCTATTAGCCAAGCTAAGGTTAGCCAACTAGAATGCATGCCAAGAAAGAAACTTAGAAAATAGAGGATATATAGTCATTTTCAAAATCCCTAGAGCCCCTTCGCTACAATTTAACTGAGTTGAAATCCATGTTTGGGACTACTTGAGATATGATATTAAGTTTAATACCTTTAAAAATCCAAGTTTCATTATGAAGGAAAGAAATTGTCTTCCATTTACAAGCTTTAAAATTATGTTAGAAATAATTAGAGTCATAAGCTCCAGCTAGAAAAAAAAAATATTTTTTTTCTTTGAAATCTTCCTAAAACTCTAACTTAGTCACATAACTTTTGGAGTTGTATAAAATGTCAATACTTTGCCTTGGTTTTGTTTGTCATTGTTGTTTTGTTTTGGATCAATAAGACATTATAATAATAATAATCTAATTTTAAGGTCAGAGCCAAGTCAGACACTAAATTGGTGTATGAGACCCCCTTTTTTGTGGGTCAAGGGACCCCCTCTACGCAGTGATTTAAATTCTAAAGTATATGGAGGTGTACATACAATCATACATAATATACATGGAAATATGCTCCAAGCTACCATGGCGAAGATAATTCCTAAAACTCAACTATACTTAAGAAGAAGGGACTTAAGACAAATAGAGAGATCACATGATAATAGAGCATATGTTAAATAAGAAAAGGAAGATATATTATATTATAACAAGATGGGTTGTGAGGCAACAAGTGCCTACCCCTACCTTTTTGTATTTTGTATGGAAGAGGGAGGATGCCTTTTTGTATTTTGTATGGAAGAGGGAGGAAGCGAGTGTCCATTATTTGAACGGCCCATAGAAAACATCAATGTAGTTCAGAGATTTCATTGATGAACACCACCTGACATTGTATCATGAGACAAATTTCTTCGAGTTTATGAGTTCACTGCTTCCTGGATAATGACACCTCAAGTCTAGTTTAATTTATTGTTGCCACTTGTGATAATAGGTTTGTCCCAGGGGCATTGTGAGATTAGGGACTCCCTAAAGAGAAAGAATCCCAAGAGAACTTTGTGAGATGAGGGAATCCTTTACAATTTCTCTTTCAACTCTTACTGAATATACGACTCAACTATAGACAAATCATTGCAAATGACAGAAGCAAGCTGGACTATTGTTTTGTTTATTAGTTTGTATTAAATTGCAGAATAAGTTGGAACATTTTCTCTTTCATCTCTTACTAAATATATGACTCAACTACCGATAAATCATTGCAAATGACAGGGCCCCAAGCATGTTATGGAACCCCTGTCACCATGAACTCTCAGCTATGATGTGTCAAATAATACCTGGGATGGTCAAGGCGATCGAAATTTTGTCTGCAAGACTAATTGGTTTTGTGGCTTATTTTATGCCTAAGTTGGCCTTTATAACTTTTCATTGCCAATGTACACACATTGCAGACCTGGGTCCCTGTTTTATAATTATCACATGATACTATATATATGAGTACCATGTTTAAAGGCCACAACTTATAACTTTTGCTCGATCACCTAGTTGCTTCTTTGTAGATGTAGCACGTGTCCAGAAAAATCTAGTGGGCTCGCTCTCCTTTACATATTGATTAATATTTTTATAATATATGGATCGACTATTAAATTATACAAAGAAGGGATAATAATAATAGGCATTATAATATTTGGAGAAGGTAAGGTATACCCAAAAAGGTAAGTTTCAAACCTATAATAATTCCAAAGACAGCGACGTACTCCCTCGTAGCTATTTCATGAAAATGGTTCACCACGACGCTTACATTCCTTGACAGTTATTTCCACTAACTACATTCTTTGACAATTGTTTCCATTGACCAAAATAGTCATATCATCATGGTAGAGATCCAGTGCCAAGGTAAAGTCCAGTTGAAGCCGCAATAATAGATCCTCCTACAGCAATTGGTCGAGACCTAAAAGCTACAGTGCCTGTAGTATCTCGTCACGGAAACAATGGTTTGATTCTAATACTTCTCCAGCTTAAGAACTTACAAAATGTGGCCACGGGCATGAGCCAGAACCATGAGATCCTCATTCATAACTGGGGAACCAAATTAAACATGGCAACCCTAGGATTTCCCTTCAATTTCAACGACTCAAGCTCGGGGAACCGTGTGCTAAGATTCGAGGGGTTTATGTTGTAATAGAACACAATAGTAACGTGATTGCAATCTAGGGTCAGGATCCAGTGGGAAAAATGAAGATGAGATATATGGTGGAGACATGATGTTGAGGCGCAGGGAAGGAGCGCTTGAGAGAGCACAACTAATATGTCATGCACTTTGCTTAAGCATGGATTTAGATGGCTTAATCGCATTAGGTGTTCGGTATTACGATTCCATAAGGCCAAGATGTTGATTAATCTGAAATTGAAAAAGAACGCATGTTCAACAAGTGTCCACATAGTTTCAACTTGGTATTTTCCCTACCAGTAATCCCATTGTAGAAAACATCCCGGACAGGAAACATCCCAAACACTTTTGGAAATTTGGAGAAACTTATTAGTCTCAACCTTCCTCATAATTCATTGAAAGGAAAGATTCCAAGCAGATTTGTTGATCTGAAGCTTTAATCTTTCTTAAAATTTGATCTTTCCTTCAATAATGTTTATGGCCATGTTCATTTTGCTCTAAATAATGCAATTTCTACTACTGGTCTCTACCTTTCTCATAATTCATTGGAAGGCAAGATTCCAAGCAGCTTTGTTGATCTGAAGCTTTAATCTCTCTTAAGATTTGATCTTTCCTTCAATAATGTTTTTGGTCGCGTTCCTTACTTACTTATTGGCTTTCATTTTGTTACGCCTTACCTAGCTTCAATATGTTACACCTTTCTTAGCTTTCAATATACCACATTATCTTTGAAAAGGAATCATAATAATAATAAGTTATCACAAGCCACAACTCCATAGAACATTCATTAGGTTGTGTGTGCTTTCAAGACTTGGGAATGATGTATTTCAATCCTTTCTTAGCAATATAGAAGTAAAGTACCTAGAACCATTCCAACACTTTCCTTAGCCACTTAAGAACATTCCTAATGGTCACTTCGTAAAACCAAGCCTTCCCTTGACTAAAAGAAATGGTGAAATTATGCTATTAATTCCTATTCTTTATTTATATTGAGGATGTGAATTCCATGAGGAAAAACCCTTAACACCATAGGGCCAATTGAGGCCCAAAAAGATAGGGGTGGTAGGTGCTAATTCATATTCTTTCTTTATCTTGAGGATGTGAATTCCATGAGGGAAAAACCTTAACACTATAGGGCCAATTGAGGCCCAAAAATATAGGAGCGACAGGTGCAGAGCGGGTTTATTCATGATCCYGGAGGAAATTCAATTGCTTCTTATGCTTAGAGTTTAATCAATGTCTCAAATAACACTGCCAAGGCTTATGCCCTTTAGGAAGGCATCGGGATTGCAAAATAAATGAGAATTCATAAGCTAATTGTTAACACATAGGATGTACAAGTTGTTCAAGGTTTTTGAGTCATGTTTCATGTTAATAAATCAAGGTATTGATTTTAACCTTGGGTCTAAAGCTGATCAAAATACATTTTCCTAGTCTTGGTGTCATGATGGTGATTGTCATTATTAGCACAAGAGGGAAAGTAAAGGTCACATCTAGCTATCTAAATGTCACCATCAAATGTTGTCATCCAAACAAGTGTCTAAAGGGTCTTAGACATTCATCCAACCACCTAAAGTATCTTGCCAAGTCATAAATCAGAGGCACTGCAAACTCTCTTAGAAGTTCGCAGCACACCAAAAATAGGGCATATGTCAAATCTTTTATGATTATGATTTCAAAAGAGTTGCTAATGATGATTTCTAGTTTTTAGAGCCAATTTTCAAGGCTTCTTGCATGGTTTTGGAATCAATTGAGTTGATTTGGCACAAAACAGGATTCTACAGCGAAGTTTGCGGCGTCTGGACTCACTAGCACTGTGAACTGGTAATTTGGGACAGTGTGTAGCAATTAGCAAACAACGGAATGTTATTTCTATCATAACTTTTGAATCATGATCTGGGTTCTTCTGAAATTTGGCGTGGAGGAAAAACATGATGTGTTTGACTTGCTGAAAAAACATCAGCCCAACCCATTTCATATTTTTGGAGAAAATATAGAAACATCACCTACAGGAAAGTTCGTAACGCATGTTGTCAAAGGCGCTACAAACTCTAACAGTCTAACAAATTCGAGCTATGGGAGGGTTGTCAGTTTCCAGGGAAGGTTCGAATGGTTTCCTATGAGTTATTTGGACATGAGGGACATGTGTTCTGTCTCCATATCAAGCAACATGACATGTTTCAAAAGGAATTTATCACAATAGGAAAGATCCCAAAAAATGGGAATTTGTTATGTCTTTGTTGGAATCTTTTGTAACAGACTCTTAAACGGAGGAGGATCCTATGTAGCTCCTTGGTTTCTACCTCCTTAGAGTAGAAATATATCATTCACTATATATGAAGTAGATTTTGATAAGGAAAGGGTTGATTTCATGACTAGAGCGAGCTTGAGAGAGCTGCAGGGGCAATTTATCTATGTATTTGTAAGCCTGAGGTCATGTGATGTAGGCATTTCTTCCATTAGAGATTCATGAAAGTTGTGATACCAGAATTTTTTCTCTTGTTTCCATTCTTTCTTATCATCTTGCTTGATTAATATTTATAGACTTTGAATATCAAAAGTTGCCTTTGGTTAATGGATTCATGAGCTACAAAGGATTTGTGGTAATTGCATGTTAATCATTGATTATTGTTCAAGCACTCTTTAATCTATATTTCAGAAAGATCTATGTTAAGTGGATATTCTTCTTTTTTGTTCACCTTCTATTCTTCTACCCATCCTTGCATAAGCCTTTTTTCTGGTAGGCAGCCTTATTTCATTTGATCTGTAGAATGTTATGACTCCATGCCCAATAGAATGCATTTGCAAACAATTTGTTTCCCTTCCTTTTACTCTTATCTTGTTGATCCACCAAGTATAACATGTTTTAATCATTTAAATCAAATGGGTACTGGGCTTATCCTCTAGCAGTTTGAGGGTGACTCTCAGTGCTAACATTTTTGGTGTCGGTGTCGAGGACGAAATTGAATATCTTCCATGGGAGAACGACACAGAATAGATCCATCTCTTGATGGTAGACATGAGCAAGACACTAGCTTGACTGTAATATTCTACCTAGCGACTCCATCTTCATCACAGATGAATCTATTGGCGACTTCATTGGTTTGAAATGGACAAGATAATTGCTCATAGGTATGCATTTTGTGATTTTTCAAATATATCTGGTTTTCCAAATCCCATGCATGATAGAATTGAATGGGAAGGTCATCTTCCTAGGTTTAGAGGAGAAGATTGGGAAGTGACAACTGAGTTATTATTAAATTTTCACGAGTGCATGCTTAAATTGAAAGTTATACATGAAGATGTCATGATCAAGTTGTTTAGATACTCCTTGGAGGGAAAATCTTGTGACTGGTGTAGATCTCTTCCTCCCTCAAGTATTTCATCATTACAAGAGTTCCATACAGTGTTTTTGTTGGATTACTGAGAGGGGGGGTGAATCAGTAATAGAGCAATTTAATCCCTTTCTAACCATATAATCCAAGTTTTATATCAATGAAGCATTATCATCCAATAACTAGAGAGTAAATAAGAAATTAACAAATGAACAATCATACACATACACAGTACAAAAGTGTTTTACGTGGAAACCCAAATCGGGAGAAAACCACGGAATGTTTTTTTCTTATATGTCTTGAAGAATTACATTCATTGGAAGCACCAACTTCCTTTGTTTTCCAGTTACAACTGGAAGGAGGCTCCAACCCCCTAGTTTCTCAGGCTACAACCTGAGGGAAGCTCCAACTCCCCAATTCTCTGGATACAACCAGAAGGAGGCTACAACCCCATATGTTCTCCGGCTACAACTGGAAGGTGGCTACAACCACCTGTCCTTAAAAGAAGAGTATAAGGAACTAGATTTCCCTTCAAATCCTTCTTGTATTCTGGAGTGCAGTGAGGTACACAACATATTAAGGATTGAATGGTAATCATATTCAAAAATTGAGGTTCTAACTACATTGAAGGAGGAACATCCATCTTCACACAATTCAAAATTTGCTCCATGGGTTGACCTTGCATAAGGAACTCACTTATTTTATTCTCAATTGGAACTAATGGATATGAACATTGTAACTTTTTGTTCTCAAGAAAAGCCTCGAATTCCCCATGCTTCTTCTCATGAGGCATAAAGTCTTTTGATTTTAATCTAGATGTCCTATACATATATGTCATAGAAACTTCCCCTTTTTGCTTCTTGCATAGTCTAAGACACTAGCAATTACATCTATAGAAAGACCTATTTTTAATAAATTCCTTTGTTCCAAACCTCCTTCCTTAATAATCCTTGCAGATTCAATAAGAGAAAGGATTTATGCTACAACAAGTCTGCCAATAATCACACCAAGGAACTCAAGTGCCCTAGGCTCATCAACGTAGTATCTTTAGAGGAAGGTAACGAGACATCTAGTTATGTTAAGGATTGTTCATGAATCAACACAGTTGGTTTTATGTTACACAAATATATAAGTAAATTTGCAAGAAAAACTATTTCAACATTGTTCCTATCAAAGGAACTTGTAACCCATTATGATGTTATATTTGAGTGAAACTATGGTGCCTTGATCTCATCCATACACAAAGAAACTCCATACATGTCTATCACACTATATTATTCCTTTATTTCAACATTAGACTTCAAATGCATTTTGTTCCTTCATGTCATTAGTATCAACATCATTACAATCTATTTATAAATGTGGGTCATTTTCCTTGACCTATTGAGCCTTTAGTATTGTTAGAGTATCAATTAGATGTAATCCACTATTTTTTGCAAGAACCAGTGGTGCAACATCTAGAGCATCTGCAAATGCAAGAACTGTATACTACTCCACCCAAGAATCTTATAAACAACAACTTCAACAGCAAGTGAATAACAAATTTCTTTAGATCAACCATCATATACAATACAATTATCACAAATCAAGTGATGGGCTACACAAAGTGCATCATGAAGGCTTTGTTTTTTCTCTTCTATCATAATCGTGTTTCCACCATTGTTAAAAATTGTCACTAACCTTGAATTTTCACATTGTTCTATGCATAACATTCGACCCTTGCTTGTGCCAAATGCTTTCTCCCTCACAACGCCAACCTTCCCTAGTTTATAAGGTGTCAATTCCTTAAATCATTGACCCAGCTACCTATACCAAATGCAATCAACTTCAAGTAACCCTGCTAACCCGCCACATTGTTGGAAAACCACGATGCAGAGATAGATGATTGGCCTCATCATCAAAAGCCCATTGACACATTACAAGTGTTACACCTGCATCTTATGATTTGTAGAGTGCTCGTAGAGACAACCAACAAATTGTCACAACTTATTATCTTGTACTTCTTGAGTATTTCATCAAAGTATTTCCTTTATTGTTCACACAAAGCTCCAAGCTTTTGTACACTATCAGCATTGACCTTATGCTTTGTCTTTGGCTTAGGTGGCCCAAAAGGACAACTTAAAATAGTTATGTTTACATCCTCAATTCACTTCAATATCAATTCACTTCAATCTTTGTGGATGACAAATATCTTTATCGACTATAATACTATAAACCAATTTTGTATATACCAACTTTCCATTCAAGTTGAATCGGATTTAAGTTAACATCCTTTCTTTCCAAATTTGCAACAACAAGCACTACTTTAACAAAAATCTCAACTAACATGTGTTTGCATCAATCAATAATTCTTTAAAAGAGTGTAGACATGCATGTCTAAATGAGAGATTTAATATTGTTAAAGATCAACTCAAACTTATGAGAAATATGATTCCAATGCTCTACTTTTTTATCTTTGGATCCATTTCATAACCTTTTTCCATCCTTATGGGGGTGAATTCCCCATTCTAAAAGTTTATTTTAATTCTCTAGAAGAGTTGAGTGATCCCTCTTGCCTCACCTTCATGCACATTTGTTTGTCGAATTCAATCAAGCAATTTTTCCTTGTCGGTAGTAAAATTACAAAGAAAACAATAGAAAGGTGAGCATGAATTATCTGAACTCCCTTAGTGCAAGAACCTCTATCGCCTCTTCTTGAACTAGTGTAAGTCCAATAGACACCACTTCACCAATTGTTAAATTCAAACTATCTCTCTCTCATAGTTAGAACTCAAAATTGTCGAGCCTAAGAGGAGATAAGTATTTCGGGGTTGTTAAAAAAATTGAACAAAACAAAGGTAAAAGGGGTCTATATGGCTTATTAGGATCTTTTTAAATTTTGAAAATTCGAAGAAAAAAAAGGGCCCAATGGGAGTACATCAAGTACCTTTTAAACTTTGAAAATGCTTAGAGGTGGAGAAGGGCTCGATATAGCATACCATGCTCTTCCAAAACTTCAAATTATGCAATTTATGAAGGGAGGCCCGACATACATATCAAAGGGTATTCAAATTTTGAAAATGATAAGTTAGTGGAGGATCTAATAGGCATGTTAGGGCGTTTTTTTAATTTAGAAACAACATGACCAAAATGCTCTTCCAAAACTTCAAATTATGTAATTTATGAAGGGAGGCCCGACAGACATAACAAAGGGTCTTCAAATTTTGAAAATGATAAGTTAGTGGAGGATCTAATAGGCATGTTAGGGCGTTTTTTAAATTTAGAAACAACATGACCAAAAAAGGTTCGATGGAGCCTTTCGAAATGCTTTGAAATTTTTTAAAATTGCAAGATTATAAAGGGGATTCAAAGGAGAATGAGGCCCTTATATTTTCAAACCACTTGGAGTTAATATCAAACCAAAACACCAATATTTGAATAATCAAAAATCAATTAAAATTGGTAGTAGTGAGACCCCTAGTTACCTATATTCATAAACCTCTAACTTGTTCATTTAAACTTGGATCTTGGGCCATTTTTTGCAAATCCTAGAGGATAGGAAAATATTCCCAATGAATCATCACACACCTCATTTTGATGTCAGCTTCATATCTTTCATAATCCATGAAGTTGACATTACTTCACTGGAAAAAAATTAATGCATGGTTTCCTACCTACATGTGTTGGAATCTAATTTTGTCGATTGTGTTGGATTCATATACCCTAGAAACCTAGAAGTATCCTCTTCTAGGGATCAAGATATCATTTTGGCTAGACATCATTTTATACACAAAGGCATTTTAAATTAAAAAATTGGGTCCCATTTGGGATGATGCTTTCCTAGAATTGAGTTATGTTTACTCGTGGTTAAACATTACTATAAAGGATTATAATGTGCTCATTAGTATTGGCATGATTCCCTGGCACTTGGATAATGTTAATTTGTGAGCATGGTCCGTTGGCATCAATGCACCTAGAGGGAAACAAGAATCTAATCTTGAAATCATCTTGAAACTCTCCAAAATCCCTACCAATGATAGGGAATGATTGAATGACCCTAGAGGATGGTGCATAACACTTTTGAGAAACTTAGAGCCACTTCAATCGAATTAAATCCATGAGATGCAATAACAAATATAATTGTGTATGTAATGTGAGAAATACTAGGAAGTGAAGTCTTGAAAATGAAACTAGTCTTATCATGCAACTAATGTAAACTATACATACTTCATTTGAGAACATGAGAGTTAAGCATACATACATTAAATCATTTCATCCAACATTACATAATCATTGATTAATCACAAGATAACAAAGTCAAGCGAGAGCAAAGTCTACATGACCAAGTTTGCTATAAATTTTTAGGGTTGTCCGCAAGTCTAAAGATTTGGGGTTTATTGAGGCCTCAACAAATGACAGCATACTACATGAAGGCATGAATATTTTTTGAATACTATTTAATTATGAACATGAAGTAAAAACGATCCCTTTCTATCTCTCAAGGAAATTTGAAAATTAATATGAAGTAGTTCCTTGAGAATCTTTCTTCGTAAGAGCCTCAACAACCATGTTTGTGTACCAACATGGGAAAATAATTTGTTGCATTGAACAAATAACACAATGAGGTTCATTTCCTTACAATGTGAATCAATGATCTGAGTTAAAGTATTGATCACAAGGCTTATTAGATTTGGGGTAAAAATATTTTCACCATGAATGAATATGGTATCGCTCAAGTGTTTCTACACTAACCATGAGTGTCCATAACCTTGATGGATTCACCATGACATAATAGACCTTTCTCCAATGCGAGTGAGTGCCCATGGTCATAGTGGATATATCTACATGCCCCGCTCAATAAGTGTTCTTCCTTTCTCAATCCTTACTTTTTGGTATATTGTTTTAGAAATTGGTGGATGGCGGAAGAAATTACCTTTTACAAGCTTGACAAGGGATAACAACCTTGTTGCTAGACTTTATTTATTTATTTACCACACCTGATTATTGAAGTAACCTTTTTTGTATTTTCAACCCATATACTTTTGACTTTTCAGCTTTCATGCAATCAATTCTTTTGAGTGTGTGTATGGATTCCGTTGGCGCATAGACTTGTTCAACAAACTAGGATGCAAGGACAAATAATGGTTTGTCACTAGAATGACCTCTATCTAACCACTTTCACATCATTCCACAATATTCTTGATTTTCATTGAGCTCATATTTCCTTAAAGCTCATAACCAAGCATAAGCATGCAAAGTTCTCCATGGTTGTTCTATATGCACAATGTTGTCAGTGCAAGATGGAGGCTAAAAATTACATGAGCAGACACTGCAATCATGAAAAAACAAAATTTGATCAATGCATGCACAAGTTGTCTTTAGGAAAATAAAATTTTCATAAAAAAAGGCGAAAGTAAGATGGAAAAGCATAAGTAAACAAACTAAGCTACAACAAAAGTAAGATTTAGGTAGCTTGGGAATGAGTTCAATGAAATATCAATCAATCGAGCAACCACCCCCTAAAAGAAGAGTAGTGGAAGGGGTGAATGAAGGTTATTTATACATGACAAAATATGATTTGATCCCTTCTCATCATTAATTAGAAAGCAAATCTATGAAATCTAGTGATCACAATGAGAAACAAATCATTAATAGGTTTGTTAATTGAAAGAAATACTACCCACAGCCTTGTGATTATTCCCCCTAATCTAATCAATTATTAATGAGATGGGTCCATTCCATTGGGAATGGTGGAATTATACTACTTGATTAATTAGATATGGAACTATGCCTTACTTACTTATTGGCTTTCGGTTTGTTACACCTTACCTAGCTTCAATATGTTACACCTTTCTTAGCTTTCAATATACCACATTATCTTTGAAAAGGAATAATAATAATAAGTTATCACAAGCCACAACGCCATAGAACATTCATTAGCTTGTGTGTGCTTTCAAGACTTGGGAATGATGTATTTCAATCCTTTCTTAGCAATATAGAAGTAAAGTAACTAGAACCATTCCAACACTTTCCTTAGCCAGTTAAGAACATTCCTAATGGTCACTTCGTAAAACCAAGCCTTCCCTTGACAAAAAGAGATGGTGAAATTATGTTATTAATTCCTATTCTTTATTTATATTGAGGATGTGAATTCCATGAGGAAAAACCCTTAACACCATAGGGCCAATTGAGGCCCAAAAAGATAGGGGTGGTAGGTGCTAATTCATATTCTTTCTTTATCTTGAGGATGTGAATTCCATGAGGAAAAAACCTTAACACCATAGGGCCAATTGAGGTCCAAAAATATAGAAGTAACAGGTGCAGAGCGGGTTTATTCATGATCCCAGAGGAAATTCAGTTGCTTCTTATGCTTAGAGTTTAATCAATGTCTCAAATAACACTGCCAAGGCTAATTATTCCCTTTAGGAAGGCATCAGGATTGCAAAATAAATGAGAATTCATAAGCTAATTGTTAACACATAGGATGTACAGGTTGTTCAAGGTTTTTGAGTCATGTTTCATGTTAATAAATCAAGTTATTGATTTTAACCTTGGGTCTAAAGCTGATCAAAATACATTTTCCTAGTCTTGGTGTCATGATGGTGGTTGTCATTATTAGCACAAGAGGGAAAGAAAAGGTCACATCTAGCTATCTAAATGTCACCATCAAATGTTGTCATCCAAACAAGTGTCCAAAGGGTCGTAGACATTCATCCAACCACCTAAAGTATCTTTCCAAGTCATAAATCAGAGGTGCTGCAAACTCTCCTAGAAGTTCGCAGCACACCAAAAATAGGGCATATGTCAAATCTTTTATGATTATGATTTCAAAAGATTTTCTAATGATGATTTCTAGTTTTTAGAGCCAATTTTCAAGGCTTCTTGCATGGTTTTGGAATCAATCGATTTGATTTGGCCCAAATAGGATTCTACAGGAAAGTTTGCAGCATCTGGACTCACTAGCACTGTGAACTGGTAATTTGGGACAATGTGTAGCAATTAGCACACAACAAAGTGTTATTTCTATCATAACTTTTGAATCATGATCTGGGCTCTTCTGAAATTTGACGTGGAGGAAAAACATGATGTGTTTGACTTGCTGAAAAAACATCAGCCCAACCCATTTCATATTTTTGGAGAAAATATAGAAACATCACCTACAAGAAAGTTCGTAACGCATGTTGTCAAAGGCGCTACAATCTCTAGCAGTCTAACAAATTCGAGCTATGGGAGGGCTGTCAGTTGTCAGGGAAGGTTCAAATGGTTTCCTATGAGTTATTTGGACATGAGGGACATGTGTTCCATCTCCATATCAAGCAACATGACCTGTTTCAAAAGGAATTTATCACAATAGGCAAGATCCAAAAAAATGGGATTTGTTATGTTTTTGTTGGAATATTTTGTAACAGACTCTTAAATGGAGGAGGATCATATGTAGCTCCTTGGTTTCTACCTCCTTAGAGTAGAAATATATCATTCACTATATATGAAGTGGATTTTGATAAGGAAAGGGTTGATTTCATGACTAGAGAGAGCTTGAGAGAGCTGCAGGGGCAATTTATCTATGTATTTGTAAGCCTAAGGTCATGTGATGTAGGCATTTCTGCCATTAGAGATTCATGAAAGTTGTGATACCAGACTGTTTTTCTCTTGTTTCCATTTTTTCTTATCATCTTGCTTGATTAATATTTATAGACTTTGAATATCAAAAGTTGCCTTTGGTTAATGGATTCATGAACTACAAAGGATTTGTGGTAATTGCATGTTAATCATTGATTATTGTTCAAGCACTCTTTAATCTACATTTCAGAAAGATCTATGTTAAGTGGATATTCTTCTTTTTTGTTCACCTTCTATTCTTCTACCCATCCTTGCATAAGCCTTTTTTCTGGTAGGCAGCCTGATTTCATTTGATCTGCAGAATGTTATGACTCCATGCCCAATAGAATGTATTTGCAAATAGTTTGTTTCCCTCCCTTTTACTCTTATCTTGTTGATCCACCAAGTATAACATGTTTTGATCTTTTAAATCAAATGGGTACTGGGATTATCCTCTAGCAGTTTGAGGGTGACTCTCAGTGCTAACATTTGTGGTGTCGTTGTCGAGGACGAAGTTGAATATCTTCCATGGGAGAACGACATAGAATAGATCCATCTCTTGATGGTAGACACGAGCAAGACACTAGCTTGACTGCAATATTCTACCTAGCGACTCCATCTTCATCACAGATGAATCTATTGGTGACTTCACTGGTTTGAAATGGACAAAATAATTCCTCAGAGGTATGCATTTTGTGATTTTTCAAATATATCTGGTTTTCCAAATCCCATGCCTGATAGAATTGAATGGGAATGTCCTCTTCCTAGGTTTAGAGGAGAAGATTGGGAAGTGACAACTGAGTTCTTATTAAATTTTCACGAGTGCATGCTTAAATTGAAATTTATACATGAAGATGTCATGATCAAGTTGTTTAGATACTCCTTGGAGGGAAAATCCTATGACTGGTGTAGATCTCTTCCTCCCTCAAGTATTTCATCATTACAAGAGTTCCATACAGTGTTTCTGTTGGATTACTGAGAGGGGGGGTGAATCAGTAATAGAGCAATTTAATCCCTTTCTAACCATATAATCCAAGTGTTATATCAATGAAGCATTATCATCCAATACATGCAGAGTAAATAAGAAATGAGCAAATGAACAATCATACACATACACAGTACACCAGTTTTTTACATGGAAACCCAAATCAGGAGAAAACCATGGAATGTTTTTTCTTATATGTCTTGAAGAATTACATTCATTGAAAGCACCAACTTCCTTTGTTTTCCAACTGCAACTGGAAGGAGGCTCCAACCCCCTAGTTTCTCAAGCTACAACCTAAGGGAAGCTCCAACTCCCCAATTCTCTGGATACAACCAGAAGGAGGCTACAAC
>ML777194.1:520238-538222 GCA_009831015.1 Picea engelmannii
TACCCTTACCCATCAAACAAACTTAGGTCCATTACCCAAACCTGGGGTCTCCAACTTCTCATGGCCATAACTCTCTAACTGTGAGGAATTATGTGACGTTCTACATACCACTGAAAATGACATGACAAGTACTATCCATATAGGATAGTTTCCTTGAAAAATTCACTTTCCTTCATCTCATTATGCCACAATTAAGCATGGGTTCTCTTACTTCACAAAGCGTCTTCCCGTGAGGGATTTCACCATAAGGGGACCACTTTGGAGTTCATCCCTATTTACTTCTTATCAACCATGACAAAACAATAATGAGTCATATTTACATCAAACAATATTGGGTCCATTACCCAAACCTTTGTGCTACGGGGCTTTCTTCAAGGGTTGACATCAATGACAACCAACCTTAATCAACAGTTTCATCATCATTACAAAAGATTTTATCTGCCTGATCTTATTTTTGAAAAATGTTGTAATGAATTTGAATTCTACATCCAACATTCAATTAGTAATTCTTTTGGTTATAAGGATAAAACAAAAAAAACTATTGAGCATGTAGAGGAGGAGTTATCCCCATGTAAAACCTTCTCTATTTCTTTAGTTTTGAAACAAGATTCTATTGATTGTCTTAATGATAAGGATGTTGGTGATAGCAACATTGTAAGCACATTTGTCCTTGAACCAGATGTCTCTAGCAATTTTGACTATGATGCAGAGGCTGCTCCAAATTTTTATGAAGATCAAGTTGTTTCTTTTGAGTATTCATATGCCAAAGAACAAATGTACACATCATCGTATGATAGTTATGAAAACGATGCTTGTCGTGAAGAAATAGTTGTAGAAGAAGATTTTCCTCAGGTCTTTCAAGAGGTTTCTTATGATGTGTTTTCACCTATTATTGAAGAGAAGGATGATAAAAAGGTCTTTGAACTTACATCTTTTGAGGATCTGTCTATTTATGATGAGTATGAAAATGAGTATGCAGATCTTATTCCTTTTCAACAAACAGAAACCATTATTCAAGAGGACTTTGAAAATATTTCTCAAACCATAACTTACAATGATCATTCTTTGTTTGATTATTATGAGGAAAATAATATTAAAGACCATAAGCAGCTCATTCTTTATTTTTCTGGAGAATTTGAACATCAGATATATGATAGTCATGGACTAGATTATTTGAAGGGAAAAGAAGATATGGTGGTTCATGTCTAGGATGCAGTATTACCAGTAGAGGATACTCAGAAATCATCTTATTTTCAACTGAAGCATGAGGAGGATAACAGTGTTATTCATGTAGTGGATTCAGCACAGTGGCAATCTTGTCCTTTGTATCAGTTGGAAATGTCTTGTCATGAGTTTCATGATCCAATAGCAGATTGGATAGAGTCCTTGTTATCCAAAACTCCAAGAGCTACAAGTTTTGGCATGCTACCTGTTTGAAATATTAGGTACCAGTTGTTCATTGAATTTTTATTATACCTACTATTTTCCTCTCATACTTTCAGCAGTGAACAGCAGGGTAGGTCAAGCAATTTGTTTCTTGAAAGATTCTTTTGTAAATTTATATATACATAAGACAATCAAGTTTCATTTGGTTAGAAATACGATCTATACATAAATAATCTCACACCATGAGCATGTGGTTTTTAGTTTCTTGATTTGTAGTAGATTAGGAACAATGACTCCATATCCCAATGGAGGCACTAGTGCAGCAATTTTTCTTTAGTTTGGTTGGCATATCCTCTTACATTATGGATGAGTAGGGTTATATATTTGCAGAAATACAATAGATAAAGGCATTGGAACTGCAAATGTTCTTGGATCCTCACAGGGAGGTCTCCATCTCCTGTGGAGCCAAATGATAACACATAGGATATACAGGTTGTTCAATGTTTTTCAGTGATGTTTCATGTTAATAAATCAAGGTATTGATTTTAACCTTGGGTCTAAAGTTGATCAAAATACATTTGCCTAGTCTTGGTGTCATGATGGTGGTTTTCATGATTAGCATAAGAGGGAAAGTAAAGGTCACATCTAGCTATCTAAAGGTCGCCATCAAATGTTGTCATCAAAAAAAGTGTCCAAAGGGTCGTATACATTCATCGAACCACCTAAAGTATCTTGCCAAGTCATAAATATGATGTGTTGCAAACTCTCCTAGAAGTTCGCAGCACTCCAAAAATAGGGTATATGTCAAATCTTTTATGATTATGATTTCAAAAGAGTTTCTAATGATGATTTCTAGTTTTCAGAGCCAGTTTTCAAGGCTTCTTCCATGGTTTTGGCATCAACTGAGTTTATTTGGCACGAAATAGGATGCTACAGGAAAGTTCGCAGTGCTTGGACTCATTGGCGCTGCGAACTGGTAATTTGGGACCATTTGTAGCAATTAGCATACATCAAAGTCTTGTTTTTATCATAACTTTTGAATCACGATATGGGTTCTTCTGAAATTTAGTTTGGAGGAAACATATGATGTATTTGACTTGTTGACAAAAAATCAGCCCCACACATTTTGTATTTTTGGAGAAAAGATAAAAACATCACCTACAGGAAAGTTCACAATGCATGTTGTCAAAGGCGTTGCGAACTCTAACAGACTGACAGATCCAAGCTATGGGAGGGCTTCCAGCTATCATGGAAGGTTTGAATGGTTTCCTAGGAGTTATTTGTACATGAGGGACATGTGTTCCATCTCCATATCAAGCAGCATGACTTGTTTCAAAATGCATTTATCACAATAGACAAGATCCAAAAAAATAGGAATTTGTTATCTTTTTGTTGGAATCGTTTGTAACAGGCTCATAAATGGAGGAGGATCCTATGTAGCTCCTTGGTTTTGACCTCCTTAGAGTAGAGAGAGATCATTCACTATATATGAAGTGGATTTTGATAAGGAAAGGGTTGATTTCATGACTAGAGAGAGCTTGAGAGAGTTGCAGGGGCAGTTTATCTGTGTATTTGTAAGTCTGAGGGCATGTGCTATAGGCATTTCTACCATTAGAGATTCATGAAATTTGTGATACCATACTATTTTTCTCTTGTTTCCATTCTTTCTTATCATCTTGCTTGAGTAATATTTACATATTTTGAAGATCAAAATCTTCCTTTGGTTAATGGATTCATGAGTTGCAAAGGATTTGTGGTAATTGTCTGTTAATCATTGATTATTGTTCAATCACTCGTTAATATATCTTTCAGAAAGATATTTGTTAAGTGGATATTCTTCTTTTGTCTTCACCTTCTATTCTTCTACGCATCCTTGCATAAGCCTTTTGTCTAGTAGGTAGCTTGATTGCCTTTGATCTGTAGAATCTTATGACTCCATGCCCGATAGAATGCATTTGCAAGCAGTCTGTTTCCCTCCCTTTTACTCTTCTCTTGTTGATCCACCAAGTATAATTTGTTTTAATCATTTCAATCAAATGGGTACTAGGCTTATCCTCTAGCAGTCTAAGGGTGACTCTCAATGCTAACACTAATTATCTTGGGTGATTCCAGGTTGGTGATCAGGGTGATTATTAAAAGAACTATTATCGGGAACAATTTTTTCATTAGCATTGTGTGTCATTCCCTCACCCTCCTTGTTGAATTCGAATACTTCACCTTATTCCACATAAAGTGTGAGAACTCTTGTGTTGATCGATGGGAAAAAATTGGATCAAGTTTAGAAGAGGGTGAAATAATTGTTAATGGGGTAAAGGGGAGGCTCCCCATTCCATAATTCAAATGGTTCAGTCATTAAATTTTTGGGACAAATGGCGGATCATTGGCATGGAAGACTGCATGCTAAAGCGGTTCGCATATTTGAACAACATTAGAAGTGATGGACACATTTAATCTGATATGTGTGAAGTCAGGTTAACCTATGTGATGGCTCCAACCATGAAATTCATTATTTCCTTGGGAGGTGAGGTGAGGTGTTTTGTGTTATGGTTTCATCTTGGGGTGCTTGTGGTAATATGTTGTTGGAGCTCAGTGATTCTTGGAGGCCTTCGACCAGTCTATCCCTAGTCACCGGGTTTCCCTCCAATGCTTATGATCATATTTGGTTTCAAGTTTCTATTTTTTTCAATTTTAATTCTGAATATTTTATCCTTGCCCTTGGTTCTATCAACTCTAGAAGTCGGTTTTTTTGTGGGTTGTGGTCTGGTTTTTTTGGATTCTTTCTCATCGCCCATGTTTCTATCAACTCTAGAAGTGGATTTGTTCGTGGGTTGTGGTTTGGTAGTTCTGACTGCTTGTTTTGAGCAAGAATTGACCCTTCTTGGAGTGATGTAAAATGTATGCTTCATTGACATGAAGAAACTGCTAAGGCCAATAGTATGGCTCTTCAATAGGTCACACTCAATTGGGGGAATTGGACCAATCAGTTGATAATCTTTGTAACCTTCTCAGGGTTCACATCTAGCGTATTGATAGCTTGGAAATGGAGTGTCATCATCTAAGGTCTTTGGTTCTGCCACAACATTCTCAATCAGCTTCAATTAATCAGGCTTCAGAGATATCAGATGAAGAACAGGAGGGGTGCGATACACTACCAATGGATGTGGAATAAAATTCTTCACCTCATGGTGGAGCGCAGGGGGTTCTAGATAATGAATCTTCCCATTGTTAAATGTTTTACAAAATAGTCTTTTTGTTGGGTCAATTTGTAAAAGAAATATGAAACCAAACTATATGGAAGTATCATAGGGAGATGATTGTGTTTTTTAGTATGGTATTAGTAGGAGAATCTACAGGCTTCGAGCCTAATTTTGTTAAAAAAAATATGTTGTTTGCTTCAACACAACCCCTTATAGAAATATAAGCTTCAGTTCCAATTTAAAAAAACATGGAGGGCCAAAAAGAAACCCAAAGGGGCTCTTGTCTAAGTAGACTCCCCCACCAACGTGAAAAGAACAACCCAACACCATGAGAGAGAGAAACTCACAATCCACTATCTTTCTTTCTCCTTTGTATTCATGCCCGCAGATTCGTTTTGAATCCTCCTATACATACATTGCATATAATTATTAGTACCCATATAGTAGGTTTTTTATATATATACCTACAAAGGATATATGGTATTATATATTATGGATATATAATACCTCTAAGACAAATAAATGGGCTTTAAGATGAGGCTACTTGAATTAAAGGAGCCACAGACAAAAGGAGGGAAGGGAGAAGGTTCAAGTTCCATCTGGCCGACTTCTAGTCATGGGAATTAATATGTTGTTGGATATGTTTCTTTCTCATGTATGAAAGTTATGTTGGCTTTCCCATGTCTCCCCTTTGGTCGTGCAAGGATAGAAACCACATCTATCTTAATTGGGTCTAGCTTGAAGGAGTTATAACCACCACATAAAGAAGGAGATATATTGTATGGGTGCATGAAGTGGTACCATAGTTGGGCCTCAAAGGAGTAGTGCCTACCTTTATCTATTTTTCCTCACCGCTATTCTCTATCTCATAGAAGGAAGGAGAAGACCATTGATTCTCATGATCGCTAATCGGCATGCATGACATGAAAGAAGTGCTTCTTTCCCTCTTTATTGCATGCTTCCTCCCTTCATGTCAAATTTGCATCAATCCAATAATGTAATGATAGAAAAGACATGTTAGTCCCTTTGTAAGGTTCTATCTAGAGTGTGGATCATTGAATTGAAAATATATCTCTAATTCTATTGTACATAGATATATATCTCCCTCCCTAGTACTTTGAAATTGGAAACAAAATTTGAAAATAAAACTACTTATTCTACAAAAGCAAACAAAAGGAGCAAGCCTATTCTAAGAACAAAAATGAAAACCTATTCTACATCCTAAACTAACCATCATTAAGCACACATCATGTGAAGTCATAATGCCATTGCAACCATCCAAATGTCTAGAATGGGATTCACATGGTGTGTGGGTGGATATTTACGTTGTAGGATTGTATAAAACATGATACAATATGAAAATGGCTCATCATTGGTGAACGTTTTAAATGTAAAATGCTCATCATGGGACTTTGAGACCTAACTTAAATATGATTGCATACATGATGCAACAACATCTAACACTTCCTCCTTAACCTTCATTGCAGCTTGATCCTTAACCTTGAATTCCACACAGATGTTGAGATTGGAATAAAGCTCACTTTTTGCTAGTAATGGTCAACTCATTTGTTAATGGTCTTACAAATTTGTCTTTCTTACCTCTTGCAAAAGAATCAACTTTGAATGATCTTGGGTAGGCCTCTTCAGTTTCCAAACAAAATTGAATGATCTTGGGTAGGCATCTTCAGTTTCCAAACAACTTTGAACTTTATGTTGTTTTGTAAGATCATTATTGGGAATTAACTCATCATCATTAACTTCACAATCATTTGACACTTGAATGTTTGGTTTTATACATACTTCAAATTCTACAAGCAACATATCATCAAATGTCTGAAATACATCATCTTCACCTAGCAATTCATGTGAACCTATGTTATCCTGTCTTTCTAGAATTATAGAACTGTAATTCAAAGATAAAATGTTTCACATAAGACATTCACCATACATGGGCACACTTGGCAAATAAGCGTTATCATAATATTCATCAATCATATTTATAGTAAGTCGTCTTTTCACCTTCAAATAGGATTGTGATTTGCATTTACAACAAGAAATTATCTTCTTCTATGCAACCTTTTGTTCATTAATTTCACACTATAAGAGAACATACCTATAACAAATGTCCTTAACCTAATTTTATAGTTCAATGATTTTTTATTCCAATGATCTGTCTTTGTTGTGTTTTTTGTTCTTGGAATTAGGAAAAAGACTCAAGGTCAAAGGGTACTTCTTCATTTTTTTCTCAAGTATTTATGCTTCTTCAAAAGTTTCATTCAAGTCAGTTATTCCCTTCTGCAAAATGAAAATAGTTTTTCAAATGGCGCACACATACCACTTACAAATTATTTGGGGCAGAGGCCTATCATTATCATGAAGGTGATAATACATTTGTCAAAATTGTATGTAGAAATCTTGGATGGATTCTCCATCTTCTAAACATACTTCACTGAATTCCTACAACATTTCAATAACCCGATAAGTTTCATTGTGAGCAATTTTAAATACTTTTTTAAATTGAGACCAGTTATGAATGGTGCAAATTGGTAAGTCATCATACCAATCCCAACCTTTACCTTCAAAAGTGAATGTAAACAATATGTAAACCATATCTTCATGAACAATATTAAACAATGTATATTCATACTTCCTAATATGCTCAAATGTAGTTATGTTTCCCTCACCATTAAACTTCAACAAGAAATTAACTACAATTGTTGGAAAGTCATGCAAACGCCCTTGCAAGCCTATTGTAGCATTGGCCTCCCATGCAAGTATTTGGCATAGATATGTGGGAAATGAAGTTAAATAAAATGTGGCTCTATACAAGGGGGCTTGTCATCACCCTCCTTCTAGCACCTAAATGTTGACACTGGAAAATACCCCCTCATCAACATTACAGGTCACCGGGTGAAAGAGTCGAATTAGGCTTTCCTCTATTGAAATGGAAAACTCTCCAGATACGGTTAAAACCATTGATTCTTTATTGCTTCACCGATCATAGCCCAATCCACCATTTTTTGTTTTTATAATGAAATATATGAAGTGCATCTACTATGCTATGAAAAATGAAAGCGATCTAAAGCCTTAACTAATTCCATGGGAGCACAATAAATAAATGATTTGATGATAATCAAATGAAAATATATAGAAAGTAGGTAAAATAGTCTACCAACGAAAATCAACACCAAACCTCAAGAGACACGCTCAAGGGAATCAAGGATAGCCTATGATCATCATGAGAACACCAACCTGCCTCTTTCTGTATGCACGGAGATATCTTCAATTACTGAGAAAAAGTCTTGTTTTACATCAAATATGTTAGACATAAATAAATGTTTTGCAAAATTTGATATGAGGAACAAAGATAGATTATGAATCCTTAAGAGTTATATCTAATTGTTAGCCTGAAACATAAGTGAGCTATAACACAACATCAAAAGAATAGTCCACATGACACAAGGTTGCATCCCAAAAGAACTAAGAGAAAATAGGAGAGGAGGGAATAGTAGAGGAGGGAATAGTCCTCTACTTCATGCATAGATAAGCTTAACAATTTCATAGCTTCATACATTTCATCCTTTCTTTCAAAATGAATGCATAACTTTGAACAATGTTTTAAAAACCAACCTCCAACTTATATTATAACCCACTCTCACTAATAAAGAAGCCAATATTCCATGTTTCCAATGCAAACTTAGCAATGACATACCTTGCAAATCATAACACAAAAGGCGTTATGAAACACTTGGTTACCTATAAGCAACCTTTCTTTAGACAAAGTAATTATTGAGAAAGCAATAAACCTATCCTTCTAAAACAAGAGAAGAACCAATTAGGAAAGCATGCATTCTCCCTCTACAAATGACCAAGTTTGTTGCATTATGGGTTCTTTACTCTACTACCAAAGCCTCTTTTTTTTTATCAGTTTCTTTATATTTGGAAACTTGCTTATCTGTGTTAGCAACTTTTGTTAAATTCTTAAGAGCCTTGAGTGCAAGATTTACTGGATTTGGATCTCTAGGGTAGTCTAAATGCCATAGATTACTCTTCTTCTACCTTCACGAGAATGACCACATATTACTACCAAAAAAACCCAGGAGTCTTCTAATCTTATCGATCCACCACTCTTTTCTTTTCCTTTTTTGTTCAAAGAAAATCCATCGACCTCCATGGATATTATTTGACCTATGTGTTCATCCTCCTATACTAGTGGCTAATGGTGCAATATTAAATCTAAAAATTGATATATAACTTGGGTAAAGCTATGAGATCTCTTCTTATGACCCTTGGCATATTTACCCAGCCCATCGTGTGTCTTGCTTACATCAGGAACCTAACCCAATTCAATAGATGGAATACCTGCCTCAGCCTACTCGGAACCTTTACCTTTATATTTTTTTCTTCCCCTTCACCTTCATCATCCAATCACTTACTGGAAAAACGCATGTCAATGCAATCAAAGAAAAAATATCTTGTCTATTGGTTTTTGAATCCATGTAAACATATTTTCCAATCTTAACTACACTCAAAATTGGACCATGAGTAGATTTGCTAGTTGTCACAAAGGAAAATGATGGGACAAATGGAAATGAAATATTCTTCTAGCTTGGGTCGTAAAGTTTATAGCTCTATACAAACCATCATGCATTGGTCGTGCAATATCAAGTATCAATTCAACAATATTGATCAACTTTGATAGAGTTAGATGTGTGTCGCAAACTATGTCTGCCAAGTATCTATCAATGAGCTTTGAAGCATTCAATTTACCTTTAGAAAATCCAAAAATTTTAGGAGACCTCGTTCTCTACCTATCATAAGGAAATTATTCCCTTTATAGACCGCTTTAAGCACTCTTATCCTACAACAACAAATGCTCTAATATGCATTGCACAAGATCTACATCATACATAGAATCATTTGTGTGCGATGAAGATGGAATCAATAGGTTATTAATCAAATCGTGTTCGAGTTGGATGCCTATCCTCCTTGTAAGTTTCATTATTGACAAAGTTTGTTCTCCCAATATAGTAGCACCCTTCAATAACTTCAAGAAAAAGTTATTGAAAGTTAGTCCTTTTCTTGTGGTAATAAGCTCACAATAGTTTCCATAAGTTGTTTATGTTTTGTTGTTGTGTCCACATCTTTTGGAATTCACATGTTTTGATTTTGAACAATACCTTTATAATCACAATCCTTTGAAATTCTAGGTAACCAACGAAGAGTGTAAACCTTCAAGGCCTCATATATTAGATCTTCTAAACAATTATTGCTTGCTCATACAAATCAATATCCAATTCACAAATATCTTCAAACCACCAATCCTTTGGAACATGTCAATGTTTGGAATTTTGGATCCCATTCCACTGAGGACTATTACTGTTTTCTCATTGACATGAAAATTATTGGATTTTTGTGATATGATGCCTTTTGTTGTGCCTAATTCGGCACAAAATGTCTTAAAATAAGAGTATAAGGAGTTATATTTCCCTTCGAATATTTTTCATAGTCCAAAATGCAACTAGGTGCTTAACATCTTAAGACTCGAATGGTAAGCATCTTAAAAAATTGATGTTCTAACTGCAATGAAGGAGGAACGTTCATCTCCACCAATTTAAAAATCTACTCCATAGGTTGACCTTGCATAAGGGGCCCACTTATTTGACTCTCAACTAGAACTAATGGAATTAACATTATAAATTTTTATGCTCAAGAAAAGCCTCAAATTCCCCAGGCTTCTTCTCATAAGGCATAAAGTCTTCCAATTGTAATCTAGATGTCCTAGACATACATGTCATAACAACTTCCACTTTTTCTCTTCTAACACGATCCAAGGCACTAGCAATCACATCTATATCAAGACCTATTTTTAATAAATCTTCTAGTTCCAAACCTCCTTCCTTAATAATCCTTTTGGATTCAATGAGATAAATGTTTTTTGCTACAACAAGGTTACTAAGAATCACACCAAAGACTTAAGTGCTCTAGGCTCATCAACAACAATATATTCCCAAGAAGATAATGAGATCTCTAGTCTTATCAAGAGTTTATCGTGACTCAACAAAATTGGATTTATGTTGCACAAATATATAATTAACTTTACAAACAAATCTCTTTCAACATTGTTCCTACCAAAGGAATTTGTAACACATTGTGACACCACATCTGAGTGAAACAATAGTTACTTGAACTCATCCACACATAATTCAATTCCATCCATGTCTATCACATTGTAGTACTCTTGTATTTCCATATCAAACTTCAAAGACATTTTTCTTCTTCATGTCATGAGTACTAGCATTATTACAATATATTCATAAATGCAGGTTGTTTTCCTTGATTTGTTGAGAATTTATTGTTGTCAAAGTATTAATAGGTTGGAGTCCACTATAATAACCATTAGTACAACATCTAGAGCATCTGCAAATGCTTGAATTGCATCCTAATACACTCCAAGAATCTTGTTAGTAACAGTTTTGACAACAAGTGAAGAATAAATTTCTATAGATCCACCATCATATACAATAAAATTATCATGAATCAAGTTATGGGCTACATAAAGTGCATCATGAAGGATTCACATTATCTCTTCTATCATCATCTTGTTTCCACCATGAATAAAAATTGTCGCCACCCTTGAATTTGCACTTTATTCTATGTATAATATGCAATCCTTAGTTCAAAGGAGGTAGGTGCGGGGGGGGCACTGTATGGACCCGGAGGACATAACGTTCTTGATTATTACCAGAACCTAGGAATTGTCACTAACAACAGGGTTGAAGTGTACGCTATGTACCAGGGTGTCCAACTAGTCAAGCAAAGGCAAATCTCCAACCTCAATATTATTGGTGATTCAAAAAACATCATCAGAATCTTCATTCGAAACTACACCCCAAATGACATCAGACTAAAGAAAATTGTGGACCACATCAGACTCTCTCTCAAAAAAATTCAAGTGAATTACTACCATGTAGTAAGAAAGCACAATATTGTCGTTGATGAAATGGCCAATCTAGCAATTGGCGAGGGTCAGCATCGCATGAGGGATAATGGTATAGAGTCCCTTCTTCCCCCCTCCATAATGTGCAGGCCCTCTAATTACAATCCCCTCCTCAACGGCCTAATGAAATCACATTGGGCTTATAATCACCCCACGCCTGCCTATTCAAGGAAGATGTGTGGCATGGAAAGGAGCTACCTCACCTTGCATGCATAGAACCTGGAGGCTTTAGGGAATGCGAGTGTCGGAACCATTATTGAATTCAGGAGATATTGATCATGTGCAATCTCTGGCATACATTACCATCTCTTGTACTGTCGCAGGTGTGTTGAGATGGATTCAGTCCCCACATCCATTATCTTAATTCGTGTTGAGACGAAAATTTGAGTTGCAATCGTCATCCTGGGAATGGAGCAAGCTAAGGGACACAAGCGAACCAAGATCTCCCCCCTCTAGGTACATTTTGGTTTTAATTATGGTTATTATCGGTGCAGTACACTAGATATTTCCATGATGGGCAGAAAAGGTTATGGAAAGGCTAAATTGTGAAAGAATTATGCCATTTTAATTCATTTCTTGCTAGATTGGTCTGGTAATTTGTCTCCAAGAATCATTGTAGAAACCCAAGCCTCTTGTGATATTGGAACAAAGCCCCATTGTGGTCTTATTCGAAGGCATTATCTCCATCCTTCTAGTTTCCCATCCCCTCCACTCTGTGAAGTAATGAATTCAACACAGGAGTGTAGAATGGAACCTCAAGAGCCAACTCATGGTAAAGTTGGCGAAATGGACGTCAACGACTCTAAAAATCAACAACGAATTTTTATCCAACTTTGCGCTCTCAACTCAACTATCTCCTTTACATTGGACACCCTAGCCCAACATCGATCTTTAATTGGGAAACTGTACGATGAAGTGGGTGCTCTCAAAATCCAGAATGATGATTTGCAGTGGTGATTGGACCAAACTGAACGAGTTAGATATTTGTAGTTATCTACAAAGAGTACTTTCTTTGCCTCTGCAGCTTTTGTGGCTCCAATTCTGGACCTTAACAAACCAGTGGAAGAGGAACATAGCAACAAGACTCCTGGATCCTAGGATGGAACTGGTAGTAGCTTTCTTTTTAAAAATAATAATACATTTTGTGCCTTTGTATTTGTGTTTTGGGCATATTTTACCACTTATATACAGTTCATAGTTGCAATAGCGTTAGATTTTGGAACAAGCATAAGACAATCCTAGTGTCTTTCTTGGAATGAGGCTTAATTCAGCCTTTTTTGGAAAAGTTGTATAATTTTGAAATTCTATTTTGTAACTCACTAGTCTTAACCACACCTTTTTAATAGAAAATTTTACCAGTTTATGTAAAAAAAAACATTCAATCCTTAGTTGTGCCAAAGACTTTCTCCCTCACAATACCAACCTTCCCTAGCTTCTCAAGTGTTAATTCCTAAAATCAAGGGACTACCTTCCCACCTGTGGTAATTGCAGTTAACTCCAGCGTGACCCCAACAACCCATCAGACTACTAGTAAACCTTGATGCATCAATAGATATTATCAAAACCCCGTTGATATATTACAAGTGTTGCACCTACATATTCTGATTTGTAGAGTGCTCTCAAAGATGACTAACAAATTGTAACAACTTGTTATCTTGCACTTCTTGAGCATTTCATCAAAGTATCGCCTTTCTTGTTCAAACAAAGATTCAAAATTTTCTACACTATCAATGTTGACCTTATGCTTTGTCTTTGTCTTAGGTAGCTCAAAAAGACATATTAAACCAGCTATGTTTACATCCTCAATTCTCTTGGGAGTTTATGGATGATTCATATCTTTATCGGCTCTAATACTAGAAACAAGTTATGTGTCTTCCAACATTCCACCACCTTTCCTTTCAATTTTAATCAAATCCAAGTTAACATCCTTTCTTTCCAAATCACCAATAGCAAGTATTGATTTAATAGAAACCACAACTAGCATGTGTTTGCAACAATTAACAATTGTGATGAGAGTGTAGTCATGCATGTTGGAATGAGAGATTCAATATTGTTCGAGGTAAACTCAAACTTTTGAGAAATACAATTTGAATGCTCTATTGTTGTCTTTGAATCCATTTCATAACATTCTACCGTCCTTATGGTGTGAACTCATCATTCTAAAAATTGCTCTGCATGCTCCAAAAGTGATAAGTGACCCCTCTTGCCTCATCTTCATGCACATTTTCTTGTCGAATACAATCAGGAAATTTCACCTTACCAGGCATCAACATAACCAATAATATAATAGAAAGGTGAGCATGAATACTTTGAACTCCATTTTAACAATGTAGGAACCTCAATCACCTTTCCTTGGTGGAAGTCCAACATCCAATATATTCACCAATGGTTCCATAAATTCAAACTATCTACCGCACATGATGATAACTTAGACTGATTGGGCATTAGAGGAGATGAGGTTGTTTAAAACTTCAATAAAAAGAAAGGTAAAAGAGGTTGATATGTCTTATTGATCTCTTTCTAAAATTTGAAATTTCAAAGGAAAAAAATGACTTGATGGAAGTGTATTAGGCTCTTTTAATACTTCAAATCCAAAGATATAAAGGGGCTTGATGTGGGCATATACACCTTTTAATCATAAAAAATGCACAAAGGTGGAGAAGGGCCTCATATAACATATCAAGCTCTTCCAAATCTCTAAATAATTCAAATTTATAAAGGGAGGCCTGATATGCATATCAAGGGGTCTTCAAATTTCAAAATTGCAAAGTTAGAGTGTGTTGGCATGTTTTACAGGCAGCGTATTCTTGTCATTGATGGCAAGTATAACAACGACGATGGCTTAAGTACAGGAAGAATGTGCCAGGCGGGCACCAAAAGTATTTTTGGAAGACGCAGCAGAGCAAGCTCGATAAGATCAGAAGAGATACTGCAGAGTATGCGTGTTTGTCATTGATGGCAAATATCATGACCAGGAGTGCAAGGATAATGGCATGGCAATGGCAAGTTCAACAAGTGATCGTTGGATCCCATTCAGAAGTGTAAACTCTAGGAGTCAAGGAAGCAACTTACGGTAGAAAATCGAAAAATGCGAAACCACAACTTAATCTCCATTTTGGAGTTTCGGATACCGAGAGTTAGAGGTGTCAAGGAAACTCACGACAAGAATGATGAAATCGAGAAATGCGAAACCATGACATTTCGGAGTTTCAGGTACTGGGAGTTGGAGGATTCAAGGAAGCAACTCACGGCAGGAACTTGCGATATGCGAAATCACAAAAAGATCTAGACCGTCGAATCATCAAGATTGTGGACCGTTGATCTGACTCCATTTTGGAGTTTCAGATACCGGGAGTTGGAGGAGTCAAGAGTCGAGACTCTTCATCACAGGAGTCCCGAAGTTGTGAAACATCGAAATCCCAAAACAAGCACATCAACAAAGACTCCATTTCAGAGTTTCGCAGACCGGGAAATCAAAGATCAAGGGAACTTTAACCTTTGAAGTAGCGAACCCTGAAATCTCGAAACAGACACGATGAAGGCCCGTGAAGTTTCAAAATCACAATAATATCTGGACCGTTGGGTCCATAGGACACGTGGTGAAATATCATCATTTCGCTGACTGGAAAGTCAAAGGAACAGGGTTCCCTAACCTCTCGAACTCGCGATATGAGAAATCGCGAAATAATCCTAGTCATTGGATCAAGGACAAAGCTGGGCCGTCAGACCCAGGAGGTGAATGTGGCAGACCATGTCAGCAAGGACAGGTGGCATCCTACGTCAGAAAGGACACGTGGCACAATCATATAAGGACAAGTGTCAAGTTGATTTGGCATTTCAGGAACCTGGAAATCACAATTTTGAGTGACATGTGGAAGACACACAGATCATGACACATCATCGAGTGATGTCATTCCAGGAATTTAGTTTCAGGAGTTTTAGCATCAACTCTCCCCCAAAGTCTCGAAAGCTAAAGTTCTGGGGCGGAGGATAGTCGTCCGATCACCACGGATTGTGGATCGTTGATTTGAAGAGAGAAGCGCTCAAATGATTAGCGAGTGGTCATAGGTTGTGGTCACATCGTCGAGAGTTGGAGGAAGGCTCTAACAACTAAACTCCATTTTGGAGATCGTGAATTGGAGAGTCATGATGCCTTGCAACAGGAATTCGCAACATGCGAAATCGCGAAATGTCGAAATGTGAAAAACATCTTTTGGTGTAGGTTGTGGTCACCGTCAGTGGTCATGTGAGAGGGAGGAGCTAGCACCAATCTAAGCTCCTTTTCAGTGATCGTAACATGAAGAGTCGAGACTCTTCACCATAGGAATGCCGAAATGCCGAAATGCGAAATGGCGAAATCAAAGTGAGACCATGTGCTTGTAATCCAATGGTGTTGGATACTTGGAAATCTGATCGAAGGGCTATTGTTGCTCTTTACAGTTAATCGATTAGTTACAATTCAGTTAGCAGAACTGAATCATGACTCTTGGACGGTTGGCGATTCAGTTGCTGATGCGTTTTCTTGGAGGCTCACAGTGTAACTGCTAAAAAAGAATGATGGTTTCTGCCAGAGAACTTGAAGAGACTTCAGGGTGATCGCCAGAAAAGATAAAGAGTCTTGAGGCATCTTCCAGTGGCATGAAGATTGTTCATAGAGGCTATTGACAGATGTAAGATCATTGGAGCCTGGAACTGTAACAGAGGGAATGAGCTCGACTGTGACACAGAAGACGAAGAGTATTGACTACTGGAGAGGCTAAGGAATCTCGGCATAACACCCAGTGATGATGGATGCATGGGTTTAACCACCAAAGAAGCTGAAGAGTTGCAATGATGATCAATTAGAGCACTCGACATGGGGAGAGCATGCAAAAGCATTGTGAATAGAGGATGCAAAAGATGCACAGAGAGAATAAAAACGCAGAACAGAGAAGAGATTAGGTGTTGTTGAGAGTGATTCAGGTGTGTAGAAGGAGGCAGAGTGCAGCCGCTGAAATGCACAGAAGAGGAATGGTGCATAGAAGGGACATGGCGCACAGAGCATAAAAGGTAGAAGAACATAAAGCGTAAGGAAGGTGTGCAGGGAAGACACTGATGCAGGTAGAGCAGAGTAGTGTAGCAGAACAGTGATGAGACCGATAAGCCATTGATAAATATTGTATCACTGTGATAAATTTATATATAGCAAACTTTATATTTCAGGGTGCTAGGGAGGTGTTAAGGAGGACTGTTGTCCTCAGAGATTCAAGTGGGTGCTTGAACACAGGGAGTTGTAGCTTCCATCTGGTTGCAGCCAGAGAAACCAAGGTGGTGCAAGGCAGAACTGTTGTTCTCTGTTATACAGGTTGGTGCCTGTGTGACTGGAATTTGGTGCTTCCATCCAGTTGGTGCTAGAACACTTAGGGAGTTGTTGCTTCCTTCTAGTGGGTGCTAGAGAAACCAGGGAGTTGGTGCTTCCTTCTAGTGGGTGCTAGAGAAACCAGGGAGTCGGTGCTTCCTTCTAGTAGGTGTTAGAGAAAATAGAGAGTTGGTGCTCTCAGCAAGTTGTAGCTTGCAAAACAGAGGTTGTAGCCTCACAATGAGTTGGAGCTCATATGTATGATAATGTACAGAATGTAAAGATTACTTATCATACCAAGAAGAAGAGGTTTTTACCGTTTATGGGTTTCCTCAGGAAATATCTGTCTCTGTATATTTCATATGTGTGACTGATGTCAAATGTTCTATTGCTTACCTCCCTGCATTATTGTGATTGTCATTAAGTGCTCTACAAAGANCAATTGGTATCAAAGCCAACCCCTTTTATCTAAGGGTATATCCTAGAGCTTAAACATGTCAAGCCATGAAGTAAATTCAACCAATAAGGCCCCTATGTTCAATGGAACAAACTTCGCCTTCTGGAAGGTTAGAATGAGAACATACCTAATGGCCTTAGGTGCTGATGTTTGGGATGTAGTAGAGACTGGATACATAAAGCCTGTTGTGCTAGATTCCAAGGATGATAAGTTAGAATTTAGCTTTAATGATAAGGGAATGAATGCTATCTTGAATGAACTTGCAGAAGCCGAGTTTGTAAAGGTGATGCATCTTCAAACTGCCAAAGAAATGTGGGATAAACCTATTAGCAGCTATGAAGGAAATGAGAAAGTAAAAGATGTCAAACTTCAATCATTTAGGTTGAAGTTTGAACAACTAAAGATGAATGAAGGTGAAACAGTTAACAAGTATTTTTAAGAGTTGAAGAACTTGTGAATGCCTTGAAGGGTCTTGGTGAGAAGATTGAAGAATCAATTTTAGTTCAGAAGATTTTAAGATCTTTGCTTGATAAATTTAATCCAAAAGTCTCTGCAATAGAAGAACTAAATGATCTTAAAACTCTGTCCATTGATCAACTCCTAGGA
>ML777194.1:552111-578421 GCA_009831015.1 Picea engelmannii
ATATTACATAATATAGAACAACTAACGAAATATATTATACATTATATATTATGTATTTCTTAGAAAAAAAATAGTATATTATATATTATAATTCATTAGTTGTAACTCATTGTAACTAATGAATTATATGTGTGTGTGTGTGTTAAATTTTTTTATATATATTATATTATTTATTGTTCCGAGAGGCATTCTACACTTCAGTATGGGAGAGATGTTCACGTAAAGAAAAGCTACATTAAAATAATAATAAAATATTAAAATAATAACAAAAAATAATAAAATAATAGAAATGTATGTCGCCTCCATTATATATATGTGTGTGTGTGTGTGTGTGTGTGTGTGTGTGTGTGTGTGTGTGTGTGTGTGTGTGTGTGTGTGTGTGTGTGTGTAGGGGGGGGAGACCCTAGCCGCAGTCTCCCACTCACACACCTCCTCTTTCGGAGAGGATTCTCGTTGAAGGCAGACGCATCTGCCATCCCTCCCGTCATAGTATCTCCTTTCCCAGTCGCAGTTGCCAACTCTTTCCTGGAGCACCATAGGTGGTGGGTTGCCTCCTTGCGGTGGTCTAAGGATCTCTCATAGATCCATGTGTTTTGCACCTTGACTTGTTGTAGGTTCGGATGGGGATCGAATTCATTTCCCTGTGCGGTCGGGGCTTGAATATTTAGGCGCATGCACCCTCTATGTGCTTGGTCGTTTTGTTGGTGTTTGCTCTAGGAGCATATATGGTTTTTGTTTTTCGAGATGTAGTCTAACTTTTGGGTGCTCTTGTTGGGGTGATGCCTGGGTTTATTTTTCTCAGATTAGTATATTCTTAGTGAGGTCCTTGCCTTATATTGCTCTTTTTTTATGGTTACTCCCTCTGGTTTCTTCGGTTTGTTCATGGCTTGATGTATGTCCAGATCTGGCTCCATTTGGTGGTCGTTGATGTTTTTGCTATCAAGCGGAGGTTGTGTCAGAACTTTGAGGTCCTTCCTTTGGGTGTGCGGTGCAGTGTTCCACCTTGAGGTCCATGGAGTGGGCGTGCAGTGCGGTGCTCCACCTTGAGGTCCATGGAGTGGGCATGCAGTTTATGGTCTTACTACTATTGTTTGGGGTCTTCATTGACGTTGTTGCTTTCTGGTTCTACTTGTGATAGTTTTCATACCTCTCTGACCTAGTCCATCCGACCACCAGGGTTTATTTGAGTTTATTGTTTGGAGTTTTGTTCTATGATGGGCTTTCTTTTTCAGGGTTCTCAGCCTATTAAGGGTTTCTATAGTTTGTCTTTTACTTTTTGGCTCTCTAGCCAGTTACTTTGTGTCCCTTTGGATATTCTACCCAGGATTGGGTCGTGCCTTTGGCACATATAGAATGTAATTTGGTTCTCTTTGGATGAATAGAATTACACTTTTTTTCACAAATGTTATAATTAAAGGCTGGAATTAAAGTCTGGAGGGTGGGTATTGCTCACCTTTGCGCACTGGAGGACCCCAGATACATGGTGGTCAAGAGTTCAATCTCGACATTGTGACCTTACAAAGTGCTACAACCGTATTTAGTTGAGTCATTTGGTTGTAACTTATTTAAGTTGAAGAAACTGTAATGAATTGCATGCATGGTTGCAGACATTATTCAGTACCTGTTGGGACTAAAGTATTATAGAGATTAAAACCAAGGGTAAATTATTGATAACACGCAGAATGCAATATTTAGGATAAAGATCAACTAATGTTAATCTGTGCAAATAATTTATAAAGATCAATTAATGTTAATCTATGCAAATAATTGTTGCAATGAACAATTATTTAAGGTTAAAAGTCTCCGAGAAATTGTATTTGCGTTCAAGAATGGAAATTTGAGAGTAAATATTATTTCTTTAAAATACTCTTTACTACAACATTTATAATCAATGATACATTAATTTAACATAGCAGTGTGAATCATGAATATTCACTGATATAGTCAACCTATAATCATATAACATATTAATTTATATACTCAACATATAATTATAATCGTATTAATTTATTATTATTTTATTATCTAGAAGGATTAGATTAAGTCAATATATTTTTTTTCAGTTAGTGGGGAGAAAGTTGCACGAACGACATTATGATTTTAAGTAGTCACGTACTTGCAATGATGTATAGTCTATATTATTATAACCACATTAATTTATAGTACAATTATATTAATTTATATAATAGATGTATATATACAGCCTGAGTGGGCCTAATGGTTAAGAGCATGTGTTAGTCCGATAGACCAATTCGGTCTTAGTGGACATTAATCATCATCATCATCATCACCATCATCACCATCATCATCATTATTATAATCAAATTAATATATAGTTATTAGTATTATATATTCATATTAATTTATATAGTCAATATATTATTATAATCATATTAATTTTAATTTATATAGCCAATATATAATTATAATCATATTAATGTATTATTATAGTATTATCTAGAAGGATCAAGTCAATATATCTTTCTTTAGTTTTTTATTTGCAGGGTTGGCCTTATGATTTAATGTAATCATGCGGTTGGAGTGATTTCAACAATGATATAACAAATAGTTGCATTAATTTCAGCAATGATATAACAAATAGTTGCATTGATGTCAGCAATGATATAAAGTAAAAGGATAATGTATTGATTTAAGTGATGATAAAATGAAAAATGATGTAAAGTAGTCACATAGTTGAAATGATTTCAACAATGATATAACTAACGGTTGCATTGATTTCAGCAATGATATAAATAAATATTAAATGATATATTTATTTTAGTGATAATACAATGAACATTTATTTAAAGCAATCAAGTACTTGCATTGGTTTCAATAATCTATTATCAATATGTTATTATAATCATATTAATTTATATAGTCAATATATAATTATAATTATATTAATTCATTATTATAGTATTATCTAGAAGGATCAAATCAATATATCTTTTTTAGTTTTTTATCAGTCGGCTGGGAAAATTGCATGGTACACCTTATGATTTAAAGTAGTCACTTACTTGAAATGATTTCAATAATGATATACTTGCAAATAGTTGCATTAATTTAAGCAATGATAACAAATAATTGCATTGATTTCAGTAATGATAACATGTATTAATTTAAGTTGGGATATAATGAAAATTTATGTAAATTAGTCACATAATTGTAATGATTTCAACAATGATATAAGTAATTGTGGCATTGATTTGAAGAAAAGGACCGAGAATGGAGGGTGGCGATGACAATGGCGCTTTGATTTTTGAGGGTTTCTCAGAATTAATGAAGTTAGTCTGAACAGGGTTACATTCTGACCATAGAGTACTAGATCTGTGCACCTACTCCCTCGTTATCAGGATGTTGTTGTTTTAGGACGCGGTTACAGGCTTTCCCAGAGCTTGTAGACACTACAAGACAAGAACCCTACCTTTTCTTGGTAGCTGTAGGGCATCTCTCCTTTACACAGACACCCAGATGATCTCTGAAAAATGACAGGTGGGAACTTCCTTTAACTCCACAGGGCCCTCTATGATGGGCGACGGAGCAGGTCTACAGACATGCGGTGGGATATCTGGAGTCTCAGATTTCTCGGTGGCGGACTGGCTAGGTTCGATAACCCTGTTTGACTAGCAAACTACTGGAACGGTCTTGCTCGAAGTATGGGGTGGGAGTCTTCCTTTCGACTCTGAACCAGTTGGCGTTTTTGGTGGTAGATTGGGACTTATGGAGGGGAAGTATTCATTGGGTATAAGTGAATCCTTCATGGATTTTGTTGATCCTCGGGTTTTCGAGCCACAAAATGGGGCCACAATAGATCTCATGGCCACACAGGACTTCTCTCCCTCGGATTTCTTGGAGGTAGCCGACCAACTGGACATTCTGACTATTGGGCTAGAGTGCAGAACAGCTAACCCTACTATTCGGATGGACCGGTCGTTGGCCTCTCCCTCTACTCTCGAAAAGAAATCCTCCTCCATCCAAAAGGGGGAACACACTCACAACACACATCACAGCTCGGAAGGTCGACCGATGAAAGATTTTCAATGTACAAAGGAAAGACTGGGGGCAGGGCGACTCGCTTTCGAGGAGGACGTGGCTATGGACAGGGTCCTAGATTTCTTAGAACATGCAGTGGTGGGCCAGGTCGGAGGGAAAAAACTAGGCATGGCGTACCTCAAAATTTGGGTTCACACTTACTGGCTCCCAGAGCTCACCAAGATGCACCATATCAGGTTACTCACCAGGGGGTGGTTTGCATTTGTCTTTTCTTCTTCAGCTGAGGTGGATTGGGAACTTAAGAAGATCTGGAGAATTGTTGCTACCTCGACCCTCCTCAAACACTGGATGCCCACCTTTGATGCGAAGCATGAGCGGGTAGACGAGGAACCCATTTGGGTAAGACTTTTGGGCCTTCAGATGCATTTTTGGAATTCCCATCATTTTGAAGCAATTGGAAATATTCTGGGTCACTACCTTGAGGCGGACATGTCTTTTGAAAACACTAGGATCATGATTGTGGCTCGCATATTAGTACAGATCAATCTGCAGAAGGGTTTATATCAGGAGCTCCTTGTTCAATCGACCGCGGGGGAATTTGTTCAGACCTTGGATTACAAGGGAATCCCTTTCTGTTGCCATAGATGTCATGTATATGGACATGGGGTTGTACACTGCCCACTCAAATCCAAAGGAGCAACCCGGAAGACAAAGGAGTTTAGCTCTCTGAACTCTCCCCCACGGAAAAAGTGGGAAGCCCGGCAGGAAGCAGGGGCCAACAACAGCCAGGCTCAATAGACCTCGGGTGATCGAAGCTCAAACAGACAGGAACAGCCAGTGAACACAACCAAGACTCGAGGCCGCACGCACTTACAACCACTACTCCCCTCTCCTCACCTTCTCTGGAGCATCTTCTTCGACGCGAACACGCTTTATCGGGTATGACAACTTTGGCTACTTCATATACTTATTTGGATTCCGCTCTTCCTTTTGTTTTTTCTGAGTCTGTCATTTTCCCGGGTGCGAAGTCTCTATCCTGTATCATTCTGGCCCCCTTACACTGCTCTTTCTCCTCCACTTCATCGGTCTATGCACCCTCGCTGGTCACACCTTCCCTAAACTTGGGGGTCTTGGGCCCCTCCTTGCTGACTGACCCTCTACCCTCTACGGTACTCCTCCTCCACATACTGCAGTTACCCCCCCTTTATTCACTACTCCCCTCTCCCCATCCTCTCGGGTTCCTCTTTTACCCTCCTTTCTCCCCTTTTCCCCTGCCTCTCCCTCAACCTCTCTGGACTCCTCTTTAGAAGACAACAGGGTACGATATCACCTTAGGAGCATTCTGTGATCAAAGAGGCCCCCTAGGAAAGTGGTACTAAATGGGCTTTAGGCAAGGGACGGGGGTCACTCACTCAGACACACTCATTGGGAAAAGGTAGAGGCCGCAAATCACACCTATACCTGGCACAAGACAGAGCTAGAATTGACCTGGCATCTGGCATACAATCTTCGATTGAATGGGCCCTTAGAGAAAATTCACCCTTGGACGGAGTTACCTCATGAAAATCCTCCTTTTAACTGTTGGGGACTGGCGAACCCCACTAAAAAATCATCCTTATGAAGATTGGTTGATCTCCATCTACCAGATATCTTAATTCTTCAGGAAACGCTCGAGGAAAATGTCACCATAGTCAAGACCCTTGAATCCTTACTCCTGGGCTGTTCGTTCACAACATTTGATGCCCGAGGACATTCTAGGGGTTTGGCCACTGGTTGGAAGCAGAGGAATTGTAAACTAGAAAATGCTTGGGGCTTATCCTTAGGGATTGGCCTTACTATCTTCTCTACTGACCTAGGTTGGTCACTCACTGTCATTAATATATATGGACCACACCAGGATAGGAAACTCTACTAGAACTCCCTAACTGAATGTGAATGGTTCCAAAAAAAAGACTTCATCTTGGTTGGTGACCTAAATTTCTCCTTAGGCACCTCGGAGGTATGGGGCCCTTGGGCCGCACCAGATCCCTTAAATAGTTACTTCCTCAATTACTTGGATCAGTGGGGGCTGTTGGATGTAGAACCACAAAAACTCTCCCCTACCTGGTGCAACAGACGGGTAGGGCCAGACAGAGTGGCCAAACGCTTGGATAGATTCCTTCTCACAAACGATCTTCTGGATTCGTCAGCTCTAGTTCAAAAATGGGTAACTTTTGGGGGAGAATATGATCACCATCTGATATTGTTCGAATGTGGGAACTCTACTAGAAGGTCGTCCAACCCCTTCAAATTCTTTGAGGGTTGGTTAACTAATCCAACCTTCCTGGAACTAGTAAAGGAGAAATGGGTTAATTTTTCAGAACCTTTCCAGACCCCAGCAGCTATTCACTTTGTCTAAAACCTAAAGGGACTCCAGTTAGCAACCAAGGAGTGGGGAAAAGAGAAAAAACAAAAGGATGATCAGTATCTAAAGGAAATAGAACAGAAACTAAATGAACTACAAGATGGGATCGGTCGGGGCTACCTTAGTCAGGACACAAAAGATCTCCTCTTCGGATTAGAAAAAAGTCGTAGGGTCATTCTGGCTGAGAGAGAGGCATAGTGGAGACTAAAGAGTTAGGCCCTTTGGCTTACTTGTAGAGATGAAAACACAAAATTCTTTCAGGCTTTTGCCAAAGGCAGGAAGATGGCCAACACAATCTGGAGCCTTCAGAATCAGAGAGGGGAGGAATTAACAAAATACAACGATCTAGTCGACTTGGGCATTAATCACTTTAAGACACTCTACAAATCTTAGGAGGAGACCTCCCAGATTCATAGAAGAGGATGCAACTGCATAATTATCGAGCCTGGTCATTGAAAAAGAGCTGCTAGAAGTCTTACAAATGTTCCAGAAAGGAAAGATCCCTGGACTTGATGGGTGGCCAATTGAATTCTACCTGGGATGCTTTGATGTACTTGGACCTGACCTTCTGAGGGTAATTGAAGAATTGAGGGAAATGGGCCACATACATAGTCCTATTAATGCTACTTTTATAGCACTTATACCTAAATCTGATAACCCAACCTCCTTTGAAGACTTTCGGCCCATATCACTTTGCAACTGCCTATACAAGATCATATCCAAAGTTATCAGCAGAAGGCTGAAGGTAATCCTCTCAAAACACATATCGGGGGAACAGTTCGAATTCCTTGAAGGTAGACAAATTCACAAGGCTATCGGTGTAGCACAAGAAGGCCTACACAGCATCAAATTAAAGAAGATGAGAGCGGCAGTGATTAAGATAGACCTATCCAAATCATTTGATAGGGTCAATTGGCTATACATCAGAATGCTTCTGATTCACCTGGGCTTTGGCCTGGATAATGGCTTGCTTAAACTTAGTCTCCTTTTCCATACTTCTAAATGGCTCTGCCACAGTTTTTTTTCAAGCAGGGAGGGGACTCCGACAAGACTGCCCTCTCTCCCCCTTACTTTTCCTTCTTGTAGTGGAATGCTTAAGCCGCTTCTTGTCAGAGGCAAGATTGGGCGGATGGTTGTCTGGTATCAAAATCTCAATTGGACTTGTTATTACTCACCTACTATTTGTAGATGACATGCTCATCCTTTGCGATGGTTCGAAGAGGGATGCAGATCTAATTTTTGAGGGGCTCACACTCTTCAAAGCAGCAACAGGAATGCTCATCAATGCTCAGAAGTCCAATATAATATTCTCTCGACTCGAGAACGAGGATATCCAATACTATTTAGACCTTTTTCCCTTTCAATATCTGGAACTGGAAGAAGGCCTTAAAAACCTCGGTTTCCACTTAAAGCCTAACAATTATAGGAAGAATGATTGGTTATGGCTCCTAGCAAAGCTGGAAAAAAGATTAAAATTTTGGTGCTATAAATGGTTATCAAGAGCTGGTCGACTGGTACTAATAAAGACGGTCCTGGAAGCAATTCCAATTTACTGGATGTCCCTCTCCTGGATTCCAAAAGGAATACTTGAAAAATCAAGAAAAATGTGCTTATCTTATTTGTAGAGGGGGAAATCAGATCACCGAGTCTTGCCCTGGGTACGTTGGGAAAGAATTGCAAAACCAAAGGCTTTGGGTGGCTAGGGTCTAAAAAACATCTTTCTCTTCTCAAAATCTTTGGCGGCTAAATATCCTTGGCGTTTAAGAATGACAATAAGATTGTGGACCCAAGTGACACAACAAAAGTACATGGCACCACTCTCTATAATCGAATGGATCCGGAGCCCTGGAACCAGATTTGTCGGGATTTTAGTAATGTGGAAGGAAATTCAATGAGCCTTTGATGTTGTTGGAAGTTCCTTAGCTTGGAAAGTAGGATCTGGAAACTCCCTCCGCATTGGACGAGATCCTTGGGCAGGCTGCTCGAGGGAACACCTTTTACCAGATGACATTTTCACAACTCTTGAAAGAAATGGCTATTTACACCTTGCCCAACTTGTCGATCCCACCCACACAACCCTGTGGCAACAAGGATGGAAGTCTGGGAGAACCTTGGAACTCAGTGTCCCCCAAACTATTTACTAGGATCGATATCTCACCGCGCTAAGGAAGGAAAACATACATTTAACAGATGGAGAGGATGAACTCATCTGGGATGGAGACCCGTGAGGCACATACACTCCTAAAGTAGGTTATGTACTACTCAGTATAACATAGGCACAACAAGAGGAAAAATGGTGGTGGAAACAATTGTGGAAGTTACAATACCCAGCCAAAGGTAAGCTATTGGTATGGTCTATCCTAGAAAACAAAGTCTCCACTTGGGATATTCTATAGAAGAAGCTCTTTCATGGGCCTAGTTGGTGCCCCCTCTGTCATTCGCAGGAAGAAATGATAGATATCTATTCATGCGTTGTCCCTTCTCTAGCTCTGTCTGGTCGGAAGCCTCCACCTTAAATCCTGACATCGATAGTTGGCATGGAAATACCTTTGAAACAACTCTAAAGGATTGGCTAAAACCGGCAACCCCAAATTACTTAAAAGCACTACCAGTACTAACAGCTTGGGGGATCTGGATAGATAGAAATAATACCATTTTTCGGGATGCACTACAATCTCCACTAAGGGTGGCCACTTTATCGTTAAGTATTGCAAAACAATTAAAATTTAAACACCCCTCGGGACGGGGCACGAACCGAACTTCTCGGGAGGAACGGATCAATAAAGAGAGACCCTGGGCATATTTTGATGGCACGGCCTCGAGTGATCAACTCCACTATGGGGGGGTGGCTTCTTATACCTTTTGGAACGACACTTCTTCCTCCTTCGAGCTAGGTTGGGGCCTGGCTCTAATAATTATGCCGAACTACAAGCCTTAAAACTCCTTCTACATTTCGCAACAGAAAAATGAGTAACCAATCTACAAGCCTTTGGGGACTCTTTGACTATTATACAATGGGCTACACAAACACAACTTTGTCACATATCTAGGCTCAGACCCTTTCTAGCAAATATATTGAGGACCATTCCTACTTTTGACACTTTCTCTCTCACACACATTTACAGGGAAAGGAACGCCATGGCTGATAGGCTTTCCAAAGAAGCATCGCACCTAGCTTTCAGAAGTTGGCATATCATAGAACATACTAAGGTTGGCAGTTTTGAGTTCCATAGGTCGTTTCAGGAAGAGCAAGCATAAATGACATATAGATGGCAGCTAATTTTGAGTACATAAGCAGGAATACTATGTTGATAACAGAATTACCATTTTTGAAACTCACTATTTTTTGAATATTCAGCCTATGCTGGGGCGAATGCCCACGCATAATATGTAATATTTTGTATTGAAGTTTGTATACTTTTTGAAGATTCACAAAATTGTATGAGACACTAACAGACAATATATATTCATGCTAGCCATACAACAAATATATATTTGCGAATGTAATTTTATACCCCCTTTTAATAAAATTACGACTTTTTTCCTTGGAAAAAAAAACTGTGGCATTAATTTCAACAATGATATAAAAAAAATACAAAATGATATATTTATTTTAGTGATAATACAATGAAAAATTGTTTAAAATAATCAAGTAGTTGCATTGGTTTAAGTGATGATCTAATGCAAAACAATAAAGTGTTTTGATTTTAGTGATGATATAGTGAAAATTTGTGTCAGTGATGATATAGTGAAAAATTATTTAGAGCAATAAAGTAGTTGCATTGATTTCAAGGATAACCTAATGAAAAACAATAAGGTACATTAATTTTACTGATGATAATGAAAAATCATTTTGAGCAATTAAATAGTAGTTGAAATGATTTCAATAATGAAAAATATTATGGTACATTAGTTTCAATTAAAGTAAAATAAAAAATTATTCACAATAGTAGAAATATAAAAACTAGCTTATTATTACACCTATTGAAAGAGGTAATAAAAAATAGTTTCCTTTGAAACTTGCTTAGGGATTAATAATCCATAAGGCACAAGGACCCATGTTGGAGAAAGGTACTATTAATATTGGGAAGCAAGAGAGACAGGGTATGACATTTAGTGCAATATCTAGAGTTAAATATTTGAATGGTCTACGATTTCAACCTCCCTTTTCATATGATTGATAGCAAAAGATGGCAATACTCTCTATGTTCTCAACAAACTGAGGAAACTGGGTAAATTTAAAATGATCAAATTCATCTCAGACAAATTGTTCCACTATACTAAAAACTAAATAAAATGGATTCACATTGATCATTCTCGATTATATTCTCTATACTTTCAACCAAATGAGGAAAGTTAGTAAATTTGAAATGACTAAATTAATCTTAGACATATACATGTCGGATGAGGTGAGGGGCTCTGCGGCTAGGTTTTGCTAGCCACATCCCTGTATTACCCTGGAGATGGGCGAGTGTGGTGAGGTTGTGAGCCACTTCCAGGGAGAGCGCGGTCGCAGGCGAGGGCGAGGGTGCGGGGCTGGGCAAGATGGGTGAGGGTGAGAGCTTATGAGGCGAGCAGACTTGCATATCAGTGCGGTACGATGGATGCAAGGCTTACGTGGATCTGATGGTGATGGAAGAGGGGCACTTCCTTGAGGGCCCGCGGTGTGGAGATGCTCTGCAGAAGGTGGAGTTTCAGAATCTGTGCCCTGTTTTGGGGCCAAACTTCTCTATACGTTTACCATTTGTTGTATCGACCTCTACCATTGCTCCAGCTGCGCGGCAGTAATCTTTGGAGCGTTGATGGAGGTTATCTAGGGTTTTCTGCAATGGGAGTTTTGTCCTCTCTTTGGTTTTTATGGTCCCTCTTGACCTCTTCCGCCTTGGATTGAAGAGGTTTTGGACCAGAGCTTTGAACTCCACCGGGAGTGTGTAGTTTATTGTTTAACACTTTGAGGTCCTTTGGGTTCGTGCGGTGTTCGATAATCACTTTGAGGTCCTTTGGGGGCGTGCGGCTTCTGGTTCAGTTTCTTTTCTGCATTTTGTTTAGGGTTGTTACCCCTGTTTTGATTCTCATTTTAAAGCCCGTGTGCTGGTATTGGTGACTTTTTGGTTCCCTTTGGGGATGTAGTAATATTTTTTGAGCATGATCTATGGACTAGTTTTGTAATGATCATCAGTTATGGTATTGAAAATGTAAAAAAAAAATATTTTCAATAATATAATTTGAGCAAATTTTCTATTGGAAAATATACATAATGTTGATCATCTATAAATTATGTCACTGTAATAAAAACTAAAGAAGATAGACTGGCATCACTTCTTCGAAATAATACTCTCTATACTTTCAACCAACAGAGGAAAGTGACTAAATTTTAAATGATCAGGTTAATCTTAGACATATACATATACATAATGTTGATCATCTACAAATTTTGTGTGACCGCACACGACTGAAACCAACCTAGATCCATCTTAAATCCATATATATCAAGCAATGAGAGGGATAAAATCTCTTGAGGTGAAAATCTTTAATCTTTCCTCAAGCTTTGCACTATAAAAAAGGTTTTCACCTCGAGAGATTTAATCCCCCTCGGTGCTTAATAGATCTGGAGTTAAGATGGATCTAGGATGGTTTATATTATATAATATAGTATGTTATATATTATAATTTATTAGTTTCAATGGATTACAACTAATGAGTTATATATATATATAAGTGATTATCTTATGATTTGAATTATTCTATATTTAGTATTTCATGAAAATTTATCCTATCTGGAGATAATTTTAACCAATGTGAGGTTTATGTGTAATGTGACTATTTCCAAATAAATAAAAATATGACGCATAATTATTTTTTACTTGTATTCCAACTCAATAATTATCGTTGATTCAATTTCTTGAAATTTTATTGGTTTTTGAATTCCAACTCATCAACCATATTTTTTTCTTCTTCTGATGAAGTTCATTTTAGACTCATATTTACTCTAATTACCTTGTTGTCTAGATACATGTGTCATTGTAATTGTGATATATTGTCTTTGAAGCTCTTTCTCTAAATAAGCATAGCTCTTTCTTAACAACCATTAAAACTTTTAAAGCATTTTGGTGATAACAAGCTGATAAAGAAAAACCTTTTATTTTAAGGGGTGCCCCATTTGGCTATTGTATTCTTTCATTCAAGCCTCAAGTAGGGAGGTCTCAAACCTCTAGTGGATTCCTCGAATTGTTATTCCTAAAGGGAACACCTAGTGAGGAAACTCTTGGGCACTTCCATACATTCATGGATGGTGCCCATATATATCCAAGAAAAAAAAATCATTTCTTAAAGAAACGTAAATGCTTGTTCTATATGTGCAAAGAAACACTCAAAATGAAAAAAACAAAAAAACAATCATTCATAACAACTAAGAGTTGACTTCACAAAATAGCTTAAAATAAAAAACAACTCAAAGACTAATGTCATATTAAAAGAGGATTAATCACCTTCATTTCTGTCTTTTCTAATATATATATATATATATATATATATATATATATATATATATAACATCAATCCATCCCCTCAAAGAAGGTTCATGATTTGTAAATTACCATGGATATTCCACTAGAATAGTTTGTCACAATAGATCTTACAAAATTCCAAAATCCCTTATTATGCAGTATTTTACTTTAGATTCAAACTTAATATTACTATCTTAGTGCGCAAAATACTAAAAGAAATTGAAATTGAAATGAAAGGAGATGAGCAACACACCATCCACACAATGAACACAAGATGTACTTTGGGAAAAACCCAACTAGAAGGTGAGGCTTATGCTTTGATCTTTTTTTCTCTATTATGCAATGCAAATACAAAGAAAGTGTTCTCTCTATGGAGTTGTTATGGATGTTGTGGCATGTATGGTTACTAAAAGATCTTCTACTTCCTTTATTTAGCCTAAATATCCCACTCCTAGATGCTCTACTCAACTATGGATCAATAAAGAATATCATAAGAATGAACCCTTTACTATCTGATGCAGGAGCATCACCATCAACATTCAAAGGAAACATATGGAGGATAGCTCAGCATCCAGCATGCATTTTTCAAATTGGTTTTGATCCCAAGGAGGGTGCATCAACGTAAATTTTTGAAAGCATTGTAATTAAAGACATTTTTTAATTTTTTGAGGCTGAAATCATTGTAAACAATCCAAAAGATTGTATTTTCTTTAATGCAAGATAGGATTGTACATATACTAAGCATCAGCTCATATCTGAGAATAATTTCCATTTATTATAATAAGGCTAAGTAGGAGAATGTCTTAATTGTGATAGGATAGCATTTGAGTAGGTTGGAGGGAAGGCTCGAGAAGCCCCTCGTGTATAAATATATGTAATCTATGCCCAAATGAGGATGTTGAATCTTATCGTTAAGATTGTTGAGGTTATTATCATTGTTGTTGAAGCTATTTTTTTGTTGTTAAGAGTTGTGGAGAATAATCTGAGAGCTTTATGAACTCATGTACATATTTTTCTGAATGAATATAACCAGAGAGGTTTGAGGGATCAAAAGGATCCCAAGAGCTGATTTAGCTCCCAATTTTGAACGATCCTAGACTGGGAGGTCGCGCAGGCCCCAGGGTGTGGTGGGGGTCTGCATCAAGTGGTATCAGAGCCCATAAATTTTTTTTTTCTAATACCATCAAGTGGTATCTAAGTGAGCATTGAAATTTGTTTGTAGACGACAAGAAAAAGAAAGAGATGTGTCTGGTATCATCAAGTGGTATAAAGAGAATGGAATTGACCTATGTGTGAAAGAAAACTTGGAACCATGCCACCGAGAAGACGCAGAGATAGACCTATAGCAAATCCATCTATGGAAGAAGATATGAGATGACTTTGTGCTGCGACATTGGGCACCATGGAGACGGTGCAAAGAAGAGCACCTGAAGCCGGTGACATCGACAAAGTTGAAAATGAGGATGTTGGAGCAGAAGAAGTTGCAAGAGAACACACAGCAAAGGAGAGACTGTTGAGAGTTGTTGTTAAAATGGGAGCCAGAGCAAAAATGGAAGTCCCAATGTATGAAGGAAATTTAGATGTTGAAGAACTGCTTCGTTGGATAAGTGATTTAGACAAGTACTTTGACTATGAGGAGATTGATGATAAAAATAAAGTGAAGCATGTTGTGACCAGATTGAAGGGACATTCAACGCTATGGTGGGACAAATTGCAAGCTGATAGAATATGCAAAGGTAAGTCCAAGATTAAGAGTTGGGATAGAATGGTAGCTAAGTTAAAAGCTAAATTCATACCCAAGGAATATCAGATCAATCTGTTTAGGAAGTTACAAAATCTTAGACAGAAGTGTTTGTCAGTGAAGGAATACACTAAAGAGTTCTACAAGTTGAAGATAAGAGAGGGATATAGAGAGAGTGATGAAGAAAAATTTTCCAGGTATATCAATGGCCTGAGATATGAAATTCAAGATGAGATCAGCATGATGACAATGAGAATTGTGGAGGATTCTTATCATGTAGCCTTGAAAGCAAAGGAAAATTTGGCCAGAAGACAAAGCCAACGAAACAGAGGAGAAGGAACCACCAGAGAGAAGTTCCAGAAATTCAGGGAAGAAGCTAGAGGATTTAATAGTTAGGCAGAGAGAGGAGGAAGTTATAGAGAGGGATACTTTGAAGGAAGAAACCCTTTTCCTAGAGATAGAGGAAGAGGTAGAGGAGGAGAAGTGAAGTGCTATGCATGTGGAAAGACAGGGCATATGTCTTGGGAATGTCCTGAGAAGAAGAAAGGAGGAGGTAGAGAAGCTCACATTTCTTAAGCACAGAAGAGGAATGTGGAAGAAGAAATGAAGGCAGAAGAAGTAGAGGAGGGAAGGTCCTTCATGATGAGGAAAGTTATCGTGAAGGCAGAAAAGGAGGCAAGAGAACTCATTCAGAGGAATAGCCTGTTCAGAACTGCTTGCAAGACCAAGGACATGATATGCAAAGTAATCATAAACAGTGGGAGTACTGATAATTTGGCATCCACACAGATGGTGGAAAAGTTGAAGCTGGAGATGACTACACATCTGAATCCATACAAAGTATCGTGTTTGCAAAAGGACACCAAGTCATGGTAATTCGATAACGCAAAGTTGAATTTAAAATAGGTAGTTATAGAGATGAAATCCTATGTGATGTTATACCCATGGACATTTGTCATGTTTTGTTGGGAAGACCATGGCAATATGACAGAAATGTCATACATGACGAGAGAAAGAACATGTATATTGTTGAGAAGAATGGGTGTAAGCATATGTTGATGCCAAAAGAAGACAAAGGAGTTAAGGAAGAATCTAGTTCGAGTATACTTATCATGAGTGGGAAGGAACTCTTGAAAGAAGTCAAGAAAGACCAAGAAATGCAATTTACTGTTGTGAGAAAGCCAAGAGTCATCCTTACGAACACATCTATGGATGATTTTCCTGTGGAAATCCAAGAGTTGTTAGATGAATTTGTTGATATTGTGGTGGATGAGTTACCTCACTCTTTACCGCCCGTAAGGAGTATCATTCATCACATCGACCTTATTCCAGAAGCAAGTTTTACAAATAAAGCAGCATACAGGTTGACACCTCAAGAGAATGAAGAGGTCAAGAATCAAGTCCAAGAGTTGTTGGATAAAGGTTTGATCACAAAGAGTTTGAGCCCATGTGTAGTACCAAATGTGTTGATTCCAAAGAAAGATGGAGGTTGGAGAATGTGCACGGATTCACAGATTCTAGAGCCATCAACAAAATAACTATCGGGTATAGATTTCCTTTACCCAAAATGGATGATTTAATGGATTGCTTGAGTGGAGTAAATTATTTTTCCAAGATAGAATTGAAGATTGGCTATCACCAGATAAGGATGAGAGAAGGGGATGAATGGAAGAAAACATTCAAAACGAATGAAGTATTGTATGGGTGGTTAGTTATGCCATTCAACTTAACAAATGCCCCAACTATATTTATGAGATTGATGAATGAAGTGCTCAAGGATTTTATCGGTAAGTTTGTGATTGTGTATTTAGATGATATTCTAGTTTTCAGTAAGACTAGAGAGGAACATCTCAGACACTTGAGGATGGTGTTGAGGAGGTTACAACAGGAGAAGTTGTTGGTAAATCTAAAGAAATTTTCTTTCATGAAGATAGAACTTATATATCTGGGTTTTGTAATCTCTTTGAATGAGTTGAAGATGGATCCAGAGAAGGTGAGGGAAATCAGAGAATGGCCTTCTCCAAGAGGTGTGTTCGAGGTAAGAATTTTTCATGGGTTGGTGAGTTTTTATAGGAAATCCATTAGGAAATTCAGAAGTATTTGTGCACCCATACTGGACACCATAAAGAAAAAAACACAGATCTTTTAACTGGACAGAGGAAGTTGAGAAAGGATTCAGAGTATTTTAAGAGAAGATAATAGAACAACCAATGTTAGTTCTTCCAGATTTTAAGAAGACATTTCAGGTAAGATGTGATGCAAGTGGAGTAGCCATTGGCGCAGTTTTAAGCCAAGACAATAAGCTTGTTGCTTATTTTAGTGAGAAGTTGAATGACACCAAGAAGAAGTATTCCACATATGACAAGGAATTTTATGTTGTACTACAAGCCTTGAAAAAATGGAGACATTATCTTATCCCGAAGGATTTTTTCTTGTATAGTGAAAATAAAGCTTTGCAGTTTATAACCAGACAAGGGAAATTGAACCAGAAACATGCCAAATGTGTAGAATTCATGCAGAATTTTTCTTTTTTCATTAAGCATATTAGTGGTAGTGGTAACAAAGTTGCATATGCTTTGAGCTGGAGATGTTTGACCTTGCAGGAATTTCAAGTGGAGATCTTGGGATTTGAACACCTCAAGGAGATGTATCAAGAAGACCCTGATTTTAAAGAAGCTTACGAAGCATGTGAAAACCCTTTGTTAAGGGACAAGAATCAGTGGATGGATTATTTGATACAAGATGGATTGTTGTTCAAAGGGAGCCAATTATTTATTTCAAAATTCTTAATGAGAGACAATATATTGAAGGAGATGCATAGTGGAGGATTGGCTGGACATTTTGGCCATGATAAAACATATGTGCAACTAAGTTCTTCGTACCATTGGCAAGGTATGAGATCTAATGTGAAGAAATTTGTGGACAGATGCAGATTTTGCGAGTATGCTAAAGGAAAGCAGCAGAACACTGGGTAGACCATTGCCTATTCCAGACAAGTCGTGGAATGCCATAAGCATGGATTTTGTTCTGGGATTTCCAAGAACCCAGAGGGGAAGTGATTCCATATTTGTAGTAGTTGAAATATTTTCGAAGATGGCGCATTTCATACAGTGTCACAAAACTAGTGATATACTCATATAGAAAAAAAAAATTCAAAGAGATCGTGAGATTACATGGGTTACCCAGAAGTATAGTCTCAGACAGAGATACCAAATTCGTGGGACACTTTTGGAGGACTTTGTGGAAGAAACTGGGGAAAAATTTGTCTTTTAGTTCAACATATTATCCTCAGACAGATGGACAGACTAAGGTGGTGAATCAAAGTCTAGGAAATTTGTTGAGGAGTTTGGTCACTGAACATCACAATCAGTGGGATCAGATCCTACCCCAAGCGAAATTTGCATATAATGACTCACGAAATAGGAGTACTGGTAAAATCCCATTCCATATAGTATATGGAATGCATCCAAGAGGAATCTTAGAGTTGAGGAATTTAGGACAAGATGAGTTCCGAAGTGCAGGAGCAGAATACTTTGTTGCAGAGATGCAGAAGTTGCATGATCATATCAAGAGACAGATACAGGAAAGCATCCAAAAGTATAAGAGCCGAGTAGATCAGAAAAGAAGAGAATTTCATTTTGAAATAGGAGATCAAGTTTTAGCACACCTAAGGAAGGAAAGATTCACGAAAGGGAAATATAAAAAGTTGAAGATGAAGAAGATAGGACCATGTAAGATCCTTAGAAAGTTTGTTGCAAATGCTTATGAGATTGAATTGTCAGAGGACATTGGAATATCACTGATATTCAATGTAGTAGACCTATACCCTTGCAGGATGGATGATACATAAGGGATAAATGATCAAAAGGAGATTCAGTGTGAGAAACAGATGCCCACAACAAAGAAGCTACAGATGGAGAAGATTCTAGACAAGAGGATTGCTAAGAAGACCAAGAGGAAAGTTTATTTTGAATGTTTGGTTAAGCGGAAAGATCATCCAGAAGAGGATGCCAGTTGGATGGATGAAGCTGATATCCAGAAGCATGGAAAAATAGTACAGGAGTTCATGGAGAGGATTCCATAAATATTTTGTCCTAAGGAGTATGATGCAGGAGCATCACCATCAACATTCAAAAGAGACATATGGAAGACAACTCAACATCCAACATGTGTTTTTCAAATTGGTTTTGATCCCAAGGAGGGTGCATCAGTATAAATTTTTGAAGCATTGTAATTAAAGAAATTTTTAAATGTTTTGAGGCTGAAATCATTGTAAACAATCCAGAAGTTTGTGTTTTCTTTAATGCAAGATAGGATTGTACAGATAATGAGCATCAACTCGTATCCAAGCGTAATTTCCATTTATTGTAATAAGGCTAAGTAGGAGAATGTCTTAATTGTGGTAGGATAGCATTTGAGTAGGTTGGAGGGAAGGCTCGAGAAGCCCCTCGTGTATACATATATGTAATCCATGCCCAAATGAGGCCGTTGAATCTTATTGTTAAGGCTACTGAGGTTATCATCATTGTTGTTGAAGCTATTTTTTTGTTGTTGAGAGTTGTGGAGAAGAAGTTGAGAGCTTTATGAACTCATGTACATATTTTTTTGAATGAATATAACTAGAGAGGTTTGAGGGCTTAGTAGGGGCTTGAGAGTTGATTCAACTCCCAATTTCGAACGATCCTAAACCGAGAGGTGTCTCAGGCCCCAAGGTGTGGTGGGGGTCTGCATCACTATCCTAGCAACTTGGTGTTTAACAATGTCTTGATAGCCATCTAGGGCTAGAGTTAGGGTTTTGCATGCCCAACTCCCAATTAATGCTAGGGTTTTGGACCCTCTAGAATCTTCTTGAAAGTCCACATGACTAGCTCCACATGTGTGATTAATGGAGGTTGATGTGGAATCTACTTAGTATCACGTTGGTCAACATGATAGGTCAACTTATGGGAGGTGTAACTTCCTCATATGAACTTAGATTGAAGTGATATTCACACCATTGTAAATCTCTTGATGTGTAGAACAATGCCAAGACGATGAGAACTTTGTTCACAAAGTTTTGACCTTGAACATGGTCATTTGAGGCCTCAATGGCTCCAAAATTTTATGTATCCCAAATCAATAAAGTAGGTATTGCACATAAAATGGGCCCTAAAATCCAATAGCTCCATTTTTTCCACCCATAAATTACCAAAATATATGACAAATTATATATTGATCCATTTCAAATTAGTTCCAAAGGGACTAATTGTAGAGTTGGATCACGATTTCCAAGATTCGAAGGGACTTCCAAATCCTTGTTGGAATATGATTTATCATGTTCATGTAGTATTTTCATTCCCCTTAACAGGGTTTCATTTGCATCTTCAATCCTATTAGAGGATACCACCATAGACATGTATTTTTCTCCTTTCTCTAAGGAAAAAGTTGTTTCCGCAATCAAATCGTATGGACAAGCATTGATATCCTACTCTGGAGATGTTTCTTATTGAGTTTATGCAGGATGATAATCTACAAAATCTGAATAAAGTTGTTCTGGCAATTGTCAGAGCTTTGGTTTAGATTTGTGGCTCTTTTTCCTTTTTGGGTGAGGTCTCACTTGAGGGTAAGAGTCCTAAAAATTAATCGTTTGACATTTTTGGCACCACAAAGTTGTTTTCTCATAATCTAATATTTAAGTCTATAGAAAGTTTTCCCATTCTAGAATTAACTTATCCAGTAACCCCTGACTCATGTCAAGCTCAACACAAAGTTGGGTATATCATGTAAGGAGAGCCTTTGAATATGATCAATATCTACTTTTACAAATTTGCTCGAGGCATTCCCAATATGTACAAACATTGGTGAATACACCAAATGTATTGACAAATTGGGGAGATGAACCTAAAGAATAATTGTGGTGGGATTCATGGTGGTAGGGTTGAATTTTGGGAACCATGGAGTAATAAATGGACCTACTCTTCCCTAGAATTAGAGTCCCTTCTCAAGGACTTTATGATCATCAATGAGGTTTGTTAAATAAACAATGAAGAAACATTTTGAACATAAATATAGATCACGGTCTTTTGTCTAAGTGGAATGAATCCATTGGTACAATTGATATGTAGGAGGTCATAATCAATTGAATTGACATATTACAACATTAGAATCATGGTATGAGAGTAGCCCAGAGACCATCATCTATATCTTTGAAACTTCATTGGATTTCTCCATGATATATGCATTAGGTGGATGGGATGAAGAAACTCCAAAAAGTTCATTATTGACAACATCTTTGAAGGAGTGAGGTTTTGAGGAAGAGTGTGTATCTATACCCCTTGCAATTCCACAAAGTCTAAAACCAAAAACAACATTGCATCTTTATAAATTCCATAACTAGAAAGAAAATAGAGGTCATATGATTGTTTGACCACATAAAGAAGTCATCGTTGAACCACATGGATCCCCAATTTGAGCACAATGTTTGTTTGATGGATTTGATCAAGATGAATGAGTGAACCTATAATGTTATGGTATCCCCCTTAATATACCTCACCAATATTTGATATGTCTCCCCATGGTCAATACTATGATTAGATGGTTTGTCAACACAAGTGAAAATAGAGGCAGTGGTTTCCTTTAACAATTTACAACTAACATCAATAGTATGGTGAGCCCCATACGAGGCATCCTAGAGACATTCAGGGTAATGAAGCTTGACCTGATACTACTTGAATATATTAATCTCAAAAGATGACAAAACTTGGGGCAGAGCATATAAGAGAGAGAGTTGAATCGACATTGGAAGCCAAAAACTATGATTTACCTTGACCCATCACTTGGGCCATGTAAATGTTATCGTGTTTCAGTGATTTCCCATAGACCTTCTACCTCACCATCCATAGGCTATCTACGAAGGGATCCTTTGATCAAGGTGGATATCGATGGGCATCCACCCCTTCCATTGAATCAACACAGTCATTAATTTGTTTTTTTACCATTGGTAGTTTATGAGCCTGTGGTTTTGGTAAACCATGGTATACACCCATGGTATTTGCAAGGTGGAGAAAAATAAAACAAATAACAATAATAAAGTGGTGAAAATATTTTTGCTTCAGTCATATCTTTTCACTATTTTATTATTATTATTTGTTTTATTAATTGGTTTTTACCATTGGTGGTTTATGAGCCTATGGTTTTTGTAACTTGTGGTATATGTAAGGTGGGATAAAGAAAATAAAACAAATGATAATAATAAAATAGTGAAAAGATATGACTCTTAGGTGAAAAGGCACTCATTAGTAATATATATACGGGCCCTCTCATTTGTAAAACATCATCTCATTTTTCCTTCATGATGTAGATAAAAATATTTATTTTCAGATCATTGTGAACTTAATAAGAGTGTCCACTTAAAGCCCATAGACCTTTTGGCACTTTTCCTCTGACAATTATGGTTTTGGACTTTAAGAGATATTTCATAAGTTTAAATTCCACCCTTTCAGCCTCTTGTAATAGCTTCTTGGTGAATGAGCATAGTCGACATCTCTCCCTTTTAGAGATAAGCTACCACCATTCTAACTTGGCGTTTGTTCTATAATATTATGTTATTTAATGAAGAGTTGGGTTCTTACTATAATATTGTGCTCACTACTATATTTCTTTGTATATGTGTTGCATTTCCTTGTATTCCTTTCATTTCATTCCTTATGCAGTCTGGGTCATCCTTTCATCCTAGATAGTCCCAACACTCTACATGGCATGCCAAAACAATGATAGTCACATCCAAAAATGCTAGCTCTTGGAATGAATCTCCTTGTCCCAATTTTGATATCAATAGATCTGTAGAGGAAGAGGTGGTATAGCTTGTGAGGTGAATAATTGTACCAAGACAATGCCCTACATTAGGCCTTTACTCCTAGACTTAGCAATATTTCCATCATCAACACTTGATGCTACACTCTTTGTCTTGGTATTGGTGATGTGATTGAGATTTGGTCTACTAGTGTTGTGCCCTTTGGTTCCATTTATTTTTTCATTTGATCATTTGTAAGCTCTTGGAACCCTTTTGAAACAACAACAACAACACTAATTAAAAGCATCAATCTTCCCTTTATAAATCTAGTTCATGATCCTAAGTAACCCTTAGCAATAATATAACCTAAAAATTTCAGTAGAAGACCATACTAGGATGTTGATGAGTCTAAATCCATGGGGCTCTTAATCATAGTCAATATATTAGAATGGCCATTCTCTTTGGAAGTTGCAAACTACCCTGAATGGGAAATCTCATCATAGAACTATGAAAATCCTAAAACTACCTCTTCCTCCATATTCATCCCAAAACTAAAATGATACGATGCTTCCTACCTTCAACACCTAAGCTAAGGAATTGTTCTCATTTTATGGATTACAAGGAATTGTTCTCCTTTGAGATCAAATAATTCAAGCCATTGTTTAACATATCAAACCTAATGAAATGAACTCGGCCTATGCATAATATATTCATCAAACATATATACTCCATTCCACAATTGGAATACTAGTCCCCAAATCCAAGAAAAAAAACACTTATTCTATCCAAGCAAAATATTATTGGAAGGCTTATAATCCCTTGGCCTAGCCTAAGGACCACATAGATGTGGATAGTAGAAAATTGGTTACCCAAGATAAAATGCTAGGAAAAATTGTTTGCTTGTGGCTACGGGTATTTTATATTTATTCCAAAATAGGTAGGATAGAAATTGATTTTTCACTATGGAACTCACTCCATGGGACTTCAGGGAATGTTCTTAACTTGGTATTTCCTAGACGTCAACATAGAAGAGGAGATCACAATAGCCCCTATATGGGTTAGGTTTCCCCACCTTCAAATAATATTTTAGGAAGAAAGTACCTTCATAGCCATTAGGGATAAATTGGGTTGATACATTGACCGAGTTGAACCAAAAGGAAATTTGCATACCCACATTAGAATATGTGTAGAACTAAAATTGGAGAAGGGCCTTCCAGAGTTGTTGCAAATAACCATGGATGATTGGAGCCACTGAAAAGAATTAGATTATGAGCAACTCCCCTTCAAGTGCAACACTTTCCATGAGTACGAGCATTTTTTTATAAGTTGCCTACGGACTCATGAGGATCTGACTCTCCTCGAGCCTTCCAAAACCCTCCAATTAGATGGAGTAGAACCCATTTATGATAGTAAATGTAAGCATATAAAACAATAGACTAAGGTGCTCAACAAACATAGATGAATCGATAAGGATTGTCCAAATAAAACATTAATAGATTTGAGGTCCTTGAACATTTAGAAGTCGTGGAAAAGGAAAGTGAGGGGTGGGGAGGTAGACAACACCAAAACATTCTGAGGATATAATTGAACCCTTAATCAAGACTCTAGAAGATCAAGAGGGGTTATACCAAAAGAAATAGAAACCCCTCAAGCCTCGTTGGTGGGTGATGAAAAGATCAGTCATCCAACTCTACATATGACTTTGGAAATGGGGAAAAAACCCCAAGCACCTCTAGCATTACACCTTCAAGCACTAGAGATGCTCAAAATGGTAAGTTCACCCCCTGCTTTTGGAATCTTTTATATCGGTGCACTAAGAAAAAATGCATCTTATAGCTCACCCCGACTCACAAGAGGGAGGAAGACCAATCGATAATGCCAAAAAATAGAAGCAAAACAAAACAAGGCACATGATACTCATAGTTTGCTTTCTGCTTATTATAGTGAAGAACCTATTATATAGCTACATCTAAAATTATATATCTATTATGATTTTTTCAGTAGTTTTGTTGCTATTACAATTTGTGAGGCAATGCACCTACCAGGCCCAGAAAACTTGGAATTGGAATGTTAAGAAAAAGAAATTTCTAATTGATGGACTACATGTTTTTGGTAGCATGCTATGACCAAACTTTAAAATTTTGGTATTGCAATGTTATCCAATTATGCAACATCTTTTTCCAATACAAAATATACTTATTATTGTGAGCAAAATTATGAAAATATGAAAAAGGAAAATTTGTGGGTTTTTATGACTTAGTATGAGACTAATGTTCTTGATGATGGGCAACGTGATCCCCTAAAATGCATTGGATCAAAAATTCACATATAGTAAGCCCTTTATAACTTCATAATATGTTGTTCAACTATTGAAACCTACACTCCAAGACTCTTCAATCTAGACATAAATGTTGTATTCAATGGAATTCAATCCAATAAGTGTTCAACCAAGAAATAGAACTTGAATATTTCCCACACCAACTTGGGACCTTAACCAATTGTGCCACTAGATCATATTAAAGTGATGTGGTGGGGCATGGCAAGTTACCCATGTGAACATAAAGATAAATCTTATCTACAAACATGTGCATAATTACAACAAAGGCATTTTGTTAAGTGAGGGTGTCTCTTAATATAGTTTGTCACATAATTACTATTGTAAATCTAGACTAACTAGGATCATACATGAGCTTAAACTCCATACACGACCAACTATAGAAAGACAATATCTTCTATATCTGATGATTAATTACAAGAGAGAGTTATCAATTTATAGGATTGAGGAGGCCCAACAAATACCTAAGATTAGTTGGGAAGTTGAGAGAATCTACGTGAGCTTAACTCACACAGTTGTCATGTGTTTAGAATAGATACAATCTAAAAAAAAACACCAACACCCCCCCATAATTGAAACGTAGGGAGGAACAAAGAAGAACAAAGATGGGTCTCAACAACAAGGCTTGATAAGATACCCATGTACAAACTCTCATAATTGGAGAAAAAGAGAAAAACATGTATGAAAAAACTCCTCTCCAAAAGAGAGCAAAATGTCAGTGTTGAAAATGGCATTGGAGCTTAAACTAAAGAAGATCCCACAAATATGCATTGAAAAACAAGAGCACGAGGCTTGCAGGGGTTGAAATCTCCAATCAAGTAGTATGACCAAACTCTAAAGAAGAGGGCCAAGTAACCTAAAAGAAATTGGTTGAATTTTGAAGCAGAATAAAATTGGTTGTAGAGGCATGAGAATGGAAAACACTAACAACCATCACATAAATTCTTCAAAATTAGGTATTGGTGAAGAAGTAGAACAATGTTTCAAACATAAGCAAACACCATCAACCATAAAAGAGAAATGAGGCATGTGGGTGTCTAAAACTCCTAACATAAAGCATGGACAAAACTCTAAAGAGGTCCAAGAACCCCAAGTTGTTAACGCCATCAAAAATCCATGTAGAAATCCAATTTCTAACTTAAGCAAAGACATTGATCCTCTAAAATGAGTCCCAACTTAGAAATCCAAATGAGGTACTCATGTACAATCGAAAAAAACATCATAAAATGAGTGTCCTTATGGATGCCAATCCATCTCACTTGAATGCATGGGTCACTAGTTTCTACAACTGTTGAGTCAAAATAGGAATCGGTGCTTGATATGAGGCTCACTCTTAAAAATAGTTGATGTCGAACAAAACAATGAATTGTGAAGAATCACATGAGGAAGCATTGCACACCATCCCCCCAGAATGTTGAACCGAGTGGAAAAGATAATGGCAATGGATGACTAAAGTATGGAGTATGAGTTAAAGGCGACAAAGATGAAAAAAAACCTAAGCAATAAACACTCTAAAGTGGCGAGCTCCAAGAGACTATGAAACAAAGCAGTACATGG
>ML777194.1:625276-643635 GCA_009831015.1 Picea engelmannii
AAGCCCTAATATTGGCTCATTACCCCTTAATTGGGGCATATTACATTAGTAATGTTATTTTATTTATGTCGGCTTTATTCCATTAGTTGTAATTATACCTCCTAGTCTCCTATATATACCAAGGAGACATTTTCATTTGGAGTTATCTTGTACTTTAACATTTATGTGGGGTAAAAGGAGGTTGCCCCCTTGAAGAGGCTTATTATCTGAAATTATCTCTTTTTCAAGGCGTTGAGTACTTATTCTGAGGTTTTTCTATGCTATATTGATATTTGGTTCTTAACAGTATCTTCCTCGGTTTTCTGGGGAGGATCATGTTACAACTGAGAGGCACTTGGGGGCCTTTGAGAAATTTATTGATCATTTTTAGATCATTCATGATGATGTTACCATGATGTTGTTCTCACATTCCATGTCTGGAGATGTTGCTGTGTGGTTTAGATGTCTGGAGGTTAGTTCTATTGGTTCCTGGACCGAGCTATGCCATGTTTTTTTAAAGTGTTGAGGTGAGAACAAATCCCTTGATTAATATTGGTTTGAGTTTAATGCCTTGAGGAGAGGGGAAGAGGAAGCCTTGGTTGTCTTCAACAAGAGGTTTTACAATGTTTATCATAGTATGCCTATGGAGATCAGACCCACAGAGACTGTTGCCATGGTGTACTATGTCATGGCTCATCATCTAGAGCTTGTCCTTCTCCCGAGAGAAAGGAAATCTTCATCGTTAAGACATTTGTTTGAAGATGTTGTAGAGGTTGAAGAGCACATCAAGGCTAGCAAGTGGGTTCATAGGCAGGCATATCTCGAAAATTTGCATGTATATGAGCAAGAAGACTGTCAATCTGTTTCAGATTCTGAGCAAGAAGATAGTGAATATGAATCAGATCTAGAACAACAACAAGGAAGTAGGTATGATTCACAGTTGGAATCATGTCCTTCAACATTTGAAGATTTTTCTATGGGCAGGAATGCATATCAATCTTATGATCAGTTTCCAAAACATTTTGAGCATGTAGTAGTGGTTGATTGCATAGATAACTATATGTTCTTGGCTTATCATAGTTATGATGTTCTAAATCCTGTTGCACCTTTATCTCGTGACCATTCTTATGAAGAAGAGACAACAACTGTTGATGATTAAGAGTTGGTTTCAAAAGAATAAGGAGGGCATTTACTTGCAAGTAGAGAGAATTTTACAGAGGAGCAGCCTGGCCTTCTAAAGCAGCCAGGATTTTGTCACATTATTCATGATCCCGTGGCCATATACATGGAGTCATACATTTCAGATTTTCTGAAATTTTCAAATTGCATTACTTCACCAATACTCATAGGTGAGTATGGTGTTATGAAAGATTTCCAAGACCACACTATAGATCCTTTTCCTTTRTTAATTAAGGAAAAGCATTGGGTGGAAATCAACTATCCTAGACTCACAGAAAACACAGAGCAACATGAAAAGGAGGAGCTTAGTTGGCAGTTTATCTCCTGTCCAGAACCTGTAATTGAGCAGGTATCACCTGGTATCAGCCARCCTACATCAGTTCTCCAACCACATGTGCACTCTGAGAACATCACACGACGGGTGAGCTGCAATAAAGGACATGAGTTAATTTCTTACGAGTTGAGCTCCCCTGATTATAAATTTTGTGACCCTGTGGGGCTATATATGGAGCTGTGTTTTCCAAAAGTATTGGAACCTGCAGAATTATTCATCTTATCATCATTCAGGGGTATGGTCAGTGCTCCAAGCCATGTTCTTGTTCTGCTGTCATACCTCCCTAGCTTTTTATGGATCATCTGCAGTGAAGTGAAGAAGAGTTGAATTACCAGAAAATATGGGTGGCTATGGTAGAAGTTTTCTTTCACCTAACGCGTTGTAAAAGTTAGTTAGCTTAGGTTTTGTACATAAATAAGATCTTTCTGGAGCATGTGTGTTTGTTTTCCTTTTTATAAGTAGAATAGTGTACATGTCGGCCTTCGACGAAATGTTTTGAGCAAGACTCCATAACCCAACATCTAAGGCACTGGAACTACTTGTTCTTGGTAGCTCGCAGGGAGCATGCCATCCCCTGTGGAGCCAAATGTTATCACATGAACTTGTCAAAGTCTTGTGGGTTTGTGGTTTCTACCTAAGTCTGTAATTTTTCCCTGTCTCTATCCTTTTCGTAGGCCAAGTCTTGAAGTTTTTCCCCCCTTCAAGGCTTATACATCCCTCTTCCTACCCCTTCAAGGCGCCTTGGTCTCCTCATTCTCTCAGCTCGCAGCTAGTTGTCCAAATCCTTGATCGTGCAGGGCGTAGCCATGAACACAAAGTGCAACATTCAGAGAAAAAGGTCCAAAGAGTCAGAAGTGTTGAAGGCCCGAAGTGAATCTGGACCATCCATCAGCAAGGACACGCGTCGATAGATCGCCAACTCTGGGTAAAGCAGCTAAAGGCAGAGGAGGTTTGAGATTTGATTTTCTTGGAGTCCAGAGACTCGAAGGAGATCTCAGTCGTCTGATTCAGAGGGACGTGTGGCACCAGATCCAAGTATTCGTTATTTTGCAAATCAGAGGTTTTAGCATTAAGCGGTTGGCGACTGGGGTTTTCGAGGAAGCAATTGTGGGCATCAAATTCAAAGAAAGTACTATCATTGATTTGAATAAGGCTATTTGGAAAGTTCGGTCTTTGAAATATTTAAAATCAAGTGGAGTGAAAACTCCTGAACGACGAAATCCCGAAGCGTCTTTGGATATAAGCGCCAAGTTATGACCTGAGGTCACAAGCAGGACAAAGCGATGAAAAGGAGTTGTGCCAGAGGCCGAAAATGACTATATTGGTCACAGAAAAAGATCAGCATGGCCTCGAGATGTCGAGATTGACTCTCAGAAGTTGTGGGAACCGTCTAAGAATTCATGAGTGTCAGGCCTCATCCTGATCCCAATGAAGGTAGTTATTGAATATGGGGGCGGCAGTTGAGACCTCGTCTCACCCCATAAATGGAAAGCAGGCTGAAGACGACCATCAGTGCGGATTAACAATCCGAGGTTTCATTCTGGATAGATTTCCCTGCAAAAAACATAACTGAGGCAAGCTCGCATCTGACATGAGAAGGCATGCACAGCCTGACAGAGCGGGCGCCGAATGAAGGCTTTGAAGGCAGTGATCTGATCACATTCCTGGTGGTTGCAGCATTTTAGTAAATATAGGCAATTTTGATATTTTGTTAAGGTCGATGGTTGAGCAGTGCTCTCGTATTGTAAACTTTTGATGAAGAACTCTGGTTCTCTGGTTATGTATTTTGGTCCGAGACTTCTTGTTTAATGAAAGTCATCTTCTTTTTCATCCTATTTGCCTCTGATACTGAAGTGTCCATGATTGAAGGATTCACATGGATTGTTTTGACTGTATTGTAATGTATGTTTGATTGCAATGTTGTTATTTACGTTCTTCAGTTTCCTGAAGTTTTGAATCCAAGAGGATCTTGTATTTGAAGCTTTTCCTCCTTAGGTTGTTGGAAGACCTGATGTCTACAACAAACCTCTACACTCTCCTCACCAAAGTCTTCCCTCTATTCACCCTTACTCCAACTTATTGACTGAAGTTAATTAAGACCTCACCTACATGTGCATACCAGTCTAGTTTTCAGAGTTAAAATGATATCATCTTGAGTTTGCGTACATTTGACCTCTTTAAAACCAACCTGTGACATAAAACTTTAATGGGTACTGGGCTTACCTCCAACGCAATATGGAGGTGACTTCTAGTGCTAACAAGAAAGATCTGGAATTCACCACCACCTATCATCTCTTTGGTACAGGTGCGACTGTCACTAATTTTCACCTTCAGGACGGGTTGTTATGCCATCTGGTACATCTCTTTGTTCCTGCAAGTGAGCGTGAAAAGATGATTTGGGAAGCCCATTACAGTCGGATGGCATGACATTTTGGCGTGGGGAAAACTGTGGTCGTTCTCTAGAAACTTTTTTGTTGGCCAAAACTTCGACAGGATGTCAACAAGTATATTGGATCTTGCACTGCCTGTGCCATTGCCAAGCCAACCATCAAGAAGCAAGGCTTATACATCCCTCTTCCTACCCCTGAGAAGCCTTGGGAATCCATCTCGATGGATTACATGTCTGGCCTTCCGTCCACCAAGCAAGGCAATGATTGTGTATTTGTGGTCGTTGATCGGTTTTCAAAGATGGCCATCCTCACGAACTGCGAGAAGAACATCCCAGCGACATATACTGCCAAGATCTTCTTCGAACGAGTGTGGGTGCATTTTTGGATACCATAGACCATCATCTTCGACCGGGACAACAGGTTCCTCAACAAATTTTGGTCGAGTCTCTGGTCACTGTTCGACACCAAGCTCACTAAATCCACTGATTTCCACCCCCAAACAAATGACCAAACATAGGTCATCAATTAGATGATTGTGCACATCCTATGCATGTACAACTCTAAGCATCTGCGTACATGGGATGAGAGTCTCCCCTATGTTCAACACAGTTACAACAAGGCTCTCCATAGCTCCACTGACCATATCTCATTTTAGGTGGGACTGGGATTCCAACCCTTGAGTCCCATTGATGTTACACTACCTCTGGAAACCACACGGACATACTCTTCCCATGTTCAGTCTAAGACTGACAAAGCCACTAGATTCATTGAGCAGATTCAACACATTCACCAACAGGTCCATGCTATTTTTTAGAAAGCCAATGCTAAATACAAGCAACTCCATGATCAACACAGGGTACCACACTAGTTTCAGGTTGGAGACAAGGTCTGGTTACATTTGCAGAAGCAGCAAATTACAGGGCCCCATCGGAAGCTCCACCCCCTTCGCTATGGGCCTTGCACCATCACCAAGCATGTGGGTAGCAATGATTTTGAGCTCAACACTCCACCCTTCCTTAGCTTGCACCCAGTGTTCATTGTGGACCTCCTTGGGCCATATTTTCCACCATTATTGGACACCCCAGAGATCGCAGAATAGCTGACACCAACAGAGCTCAACCCTGACTGAATAGAACATGCACCCACTGATCAGATAGTGGGAACACAGGTCAAGGGCATTCGCCAGTAGAGGATCCACCTTTATCGGGTTGTTAAGGCAGGGCAACTCCTCCACCAAGGAAAGTGTCTCACCCAGGGCCAAATTCAACAAAAGTTTCCTCACCTGATGGGGGAACTCAACGCAATGGAGACCATTGATTCCTAAGGGGGGAGGACTGATCCATGTGGATATTGGTGGCCACCCACCCATTCCAACCAGCTCCTCTTGACAATTTTTAGTTCAACACATTCTTCTGTACTTCTTTGTAATTGTGGGTTCTACACTTTCAAGGTTTTATGAAGCCCTACACATATTCTAGGTGGATACTGGTGGCCTTCCACTTAATCTAACTGACTTATTTTGTATGTTTTCATGTCAGCACATCTTGTTGTACTTCTAGGGCCGTTTTGGGGCCCTAAACAATGTTTTTTTGGCTCGCCATAGTCAAATTGTGGATGGAGTTAGAGTTTGACAACATAATGTGTAGTTCTTGGAAAGGCCTTTCCAACGGGCTATCACATGCCTAAAACAAAGGTCGTATGCAAAAGTTACGACCCCGATAAGTTGAGGTACCAACTTACCCATAGGGCCCACATAACTTTTGGCGTTTCATCTCCTAGGGTTAGGTTTTTTGATGTCTAGGGTTTTAGCATTCACGAGTAATATTAAAAATGCCTCTAGAGCCTCATTGTATTCATTATGCTCAGATGGATGCACATAGCAGCCACATTTATTCTTAGAGATAGCTACCACCATTCGAGCAAGTGTTTCAGTTTTGTAGTTTTACATTTTTAGCCTATTTCATTTATTCAATATAATATATTGTTCACTGGATATATGTGTTGTTCTTCATATCTCCGTGTTTCTTATATTCAGTCTGTTAATCAGTTCGTTCCGCTCCTAAATACGGATCACTTGAGCATGTTTGCATGCTATAATTTGCAAAAATGAAAGGGCATATGTTTTTTCTTGTTGTCGGTGTGGAGTGTCAAAAGGATGTAAGGTGAGAGGCCGTTCTTAAGGGGCTAAAGGTTGATATCCAAAGCATACCTCAAAAGGAGACATCCCAGTAGAAATATGTACAACACGATTACAACTATGTTGAATGACATGGAGGGTTGTATCCCACTATTTGGTTTCACCAAATTGAATGCGAATAGCATGGAAAAAATGCACTTAGTTACCTTGGTTTGGCCATCCATTCGAGGATGGAAGGCAATAGAATATTTGAGTTGACAACTCAGTAAATCCCACAATGTTTTCCAGAATGTGCTGAGAAAGAGAGCGTTGTGATCAAAGATGATGCTAGTAGGAAGGCCAAAGTGTGGCCAAATGTGGTGAAAGAATAAGGCAGTGGTTTGGGTAGCAATAGTGGTCTTAGTGCAAGGGATAAAAAGAGCCATCTTAGAGAAATGACAAATAATGACCCAAATAACATCATGTTTGCATAAGGTCATAGGTAAACCACTAAGGAAATCCATGGAAAGAGAGTCCCAAGGGCAGGAAGGCAAAGGAAGGGGTTGATACAAACCAAATTTATGAATGGTAGGTTTATGCTGACTACACAATGCACAAGCACGGATGAAATGCTCCACTTGACAAGTTGTAGAAGAGCAAAAGAAATGTTGTTGCAAGTGCCAAACTGTTTTTGGAGACCCAACATGGATAACAAAGGAGGAATCATGATCCTCCTTGATCAAAGTAAGATAATCTTTAAAAGTTGGGGCACATAACTGATTGAGTTTATATAGCCACCCATCTTTGATTATGTAATCCATAAACGATGTTTAATTGACCTTAGTGATGTTGCACAACAACCCATATCTTTGCAAAGAAGGGATTAGAAACATAAAGAGGCTCCATAGCCTCATAAGTAGCACAACACACAACCATGAGTTGAAGTACCTGTGTAGGGGGCCAACTCAGGAGATCAACCATCTGATTGGACGTGCCCTTCTTGTATTTAATCACCAAATGAAACTATTGAATATAAGTGACCCACTTTAAATGACGTTGCTCATGTATCTTAGTCTGAGAGTTGATGAAAATTAATGGATAATGATCTGTGTGGATGATTGTTTCTTTCCCTAGGATGCAATGGCACCATTGTTTTAATGCTTGGACCAGACTGTAGAACTCTTTGTCATAAGTGCTATAATTGTGTTTGGCATCAGACAATGTCCCTAAATGGTATGCAATGGGGTGTCCTCCCTGTTTAAGAACTGCACCAATAGCATACCAAGATGCATCCATCTCAATCTCAAAGGGAGATTGATGGTCAGGTAAACGAAGTACATGAGCAGAACATTGAGAAATTTTGAGAGCCTTAAATTGTTGTTGTGCCAAGGGAGACCACACAAACTGATTATGGTTGGAGAGATGATGAAGAGGGCGTGCTAATTGAGAGAAGTGAGCAATGAACCATCGATAAAAAATAATGCCACTTATAAAGCTCTTGAGTTCCAGAGCTGAGTGAGGCACTGACCATTGTGAAAGATCTTGGAATTTAGTGGGATACAGGGTAACACCTTCAATATAGACAACAAAACCCAAATACTAAACCGAAGATTTCCCAAAAGAAGATTTATGACGTTTCACCTGCAGTTTGTGAGTGCGCAATGAGTCTAGCACAATGCTCACATGGATCAAATGATCTCCCTAGGTCTTGCTGAAGACCAATATGTCATCCAAATAGATCACCACAATTTTTCCCAAGTGTAATATGAAAATGCCATTGATTAGCCTCATGAAAGTGGAAGGGGTGTTAGTAAGACCGAATGGAATCACCATCCATTCATAAAGACCAAATTTGGTTTTGAAAGATGTCTTCCATGTGTCTACAGTATTCATGCAAACCTAATGATACCCTGTTGTAAGATCCATTTTGGCAAAGAAGTGGGATGGAAGTGAGGACCCTTCAAATGCTCTAGTAAATCATCAATGTGCAGTAAAGGGTAATAATTCTTGATTGTAGCCTTATTAAGAGCTCGATAGTCTGTGACTAGACACCATTCCTTAGACTCCTTCCTGGGAATGATGAAGGCATGAGAGTCACAAGGCGACGATTTCGGTTGGATGTGGTTGGTATTAAGAAGTTTTTGGAGCTGGCGTTCCACTTCCTCAGCCTCACGAGGAGCCAGGCGATAAGAAAGGGGCATTGGGAAAAGTGGCTCCAGGAACACGATCAATGGAGTGTTCAATGGAATGGACGGGGGTAGTCCGGTGGGTGAAACAAAGACATCTTCGAAGGATGTGAGAAAAGTGGCCATATATGAAGGAAGGGCATGAGAGGGGTTATCTGGTTTAAGAGGGCACACCAGACATAGGGTAATTGATTTGTTGAGATTGATTTGACGAACAACAGGTTGGTCGGAAAGTAAGGTAGGGGATTTTAGAGAGGATGAGGTGAGGACATAGGTACGTCCATCTTTCTTAAAATGATATTGATGATTGCGAGCATGTTATACAATGTAACAAAGTTTTGCGCAATCCAAAGGAGACACACCACAAATAATAATATCGTAGAAAGGGCTAATGGAAAAATTAAGGGTGCAATGTTGGGTCACCATCAGACGAGGACCATCCTTCTGAACCCAAACCAATTGATAGGGTGCCAAATGAGGGGTTGTAGGAAGCACCAACCGTTGCACCAAATCTCGAGCAACCAAATTATTTTGGCTACCGTTGTCGAGGATGAGAGTGGCCAAGGATTGCTTGATCTAGCAATTGTGAGTAAACAAAGGCACCAATGAAGAATTATGAGGATTAGTGGCCATGAGCAGGAGAGAGGGGTCTGATTCCATAGGATTCTCTAAGGTGATCAACTCAGGGGGGTGTTGTGCTCGAGGAGGACTTGGGAGCATCAAAAAACAGAGTCTTGACTGGATTCATATTACGAAGAACACAACATTTAGCTGTGGAGTGAAACTGAGAATTGTGATAAGAACACCATTTGCTAGGCTTGGGCGAGGTAGGAGAGGTTGGAGAAGAAGGAGTCGATGAAAGGCCAACTTCGGATAGAGGAGATCGAAGGTGAGGAGCGAGCTTTCGTTCCACAGAGAAGGCACGAAGAAAGGCCTTATTTAAAGAAGAGATTTAAAATAAATCAACCTCTCCGTGTAACAATAATAAAAGACTAGAATTAACTTTAACAATGAGTACCTCTTATGAATCTTGAATCTACAACTAAATGCAGAGCTTAGTAAACACCTCAATGTAGCTTTGCACTAACTGGCCTGAGAATTGGAAAAGTTGCGACCAACTAGCTAGGAGAGTTTGACGGTACCCCAAAGGATATAAGTGATTCCGCAATGCTTTACAAAAGGCATCCCAAGAACCAATAGCTAGAGAGCTGGTTGTAGGTTGATCTCCAAGTCCACCACCAAAGAGGAGATGTTCGTTTGGGTGTCCCACCAAGCTTGAGCAATCCCTTCCAATTGCAAACTGGCGATATGTAGTTTCTATTCTTTTGTCATTCCTGGGCAGGTCTTGAAATAAGTGGATAGACTACGTACCCATGAATCAACGACCTCACGATTCATATACCCTGAAAACTTAGGCATATTGAAATGAGTATCCAACTGCAGAGGCGCTAGGGATCTCCACTAGAGCTGCATGAGTTCATTAAGAGCAAGATCCAGGTCTTGAATGGGAGAAGATTGCCCAGATGTAGAATCCTATGGAGAGGGGTCTCTACGAGGATGCATTATCTTCATATACTGAAGAAATTAAGAACTGAGAATGGAGAGTGCACTGAAAATGGAAGAGCAAGGGCGTTGGAGCCCAAGAGCAAGGGAAAACTCTGAAGCATACCATTTGGAGCAAATCCTAGCGCACTATCCTCTAGATATGGATTTGGATCGGAAGCTAGAACTAGATGGGAAAACCCTGGATCTGGATCCAACCCTGAAGCACACTGTCTGAGCCCAAAAGGGAGGGTGCGCTAGCAAACCCTAACCAAGCGCATGATGAGAAGGCACACTAGAAGAGAGGGGAGGGCATTGCAAAACCCTAACACACCCTAACACGAACCATAGAAGAGGGGGGAGGGGTAGATCCCCACAACCAAAGCACCGGGCAGTGGAGGGCAAGAGCAACCCTAGCACACTGCGTTGGAAGAGATAGAGGGTGAGCTGAGCCTCGAGCGCACCTTTGAAGCTGTAAATCACCACAAAGGACTGGGCAATGGAGGTCTGGAGCAAACCCCAACACACTACTCGAGAGATGGAGGGTGTAGCCACCCCTAGTGCACCTTTGGATTTGAATACCGGGTGAGTGTAAACATTAGCAACCCATAATTTTTTTTTCTATGTCTGAAACTCACTGGAGTATAAGCATCTTAGATTGATGCTTTGATACCATTTGATCTACAATAGCAATACTAATGAAATTAACTAGAATATGAAAACATGAATATTATCACCAAAACTGAGAGCAAAATGACCATCACTCTATTTAGAATAAGAGACAGTCTTATATAGATGTTCGTTATTACATGATGGCTTGAATAGGTCAAGCTACAAATAGCTTCTAACAACTAGTTAACTAGATTTGATAAACTACTTCCTTGGGACTTGCACCCAATTGTTCTTGTCCTCCAATAAACTAAAAAAATGCGCCTTCCAAAAATCCAATTGGCTAAGTGAATACGCCTTCCTTGAAATTCACATGGATGCCTCTTGGGTTACCCAAGCCCACCATCCCAAAAAAAAAATTCCTATCTTTTTACAATATATCCACCCCTCCACCGCTCAATTCCCTTGGATGTTCCCTTCCCTTGCTACGGATATGCTAATCTACTTTGATAATGAAAAATATGAGGATGAGATTCGGGGACCATTATGGAACGATAAGTTTATCACGAAACAATTCACCGAGAATTATGGGTTCAATGGTTCTTTACACCATTTGCACTTACAATAGATTTTGGTGACTGATTTAGGGCGATAAAAGTTGTCCTAAACCACGGAACCTTTCCCAACTAGAGCGGGTTTAATAACCTTAGGCTTGTATGTGCACACTAAATTTGTTTTAGAAAGCGGCACAAGTTCACGAAACAGCACGTGCCATTCTGGTGGATTGCAGGGCATTGCAAGCGGCTTTCAAGTTTCGAGTACTACCTTTTCTGCCTCAATCTCATCCACAGGTAAGATTGTAGAAATCTTCCATCAGCTTCTCGGTTTTGTATTGGGATTTTAATGAAGTCTTTGAGCTTTGGCGACTTAATCATTAGCACAAGCGTAGTGTTGAAAGCAAATCACATACAATGATTTCCGAGCCATGAACAAGTTCAAAAACCTGACCACTGCTATCAAGCCACTTATACCATCTCCAGAATGCAATATACACACAATGCAATATGGCATTTGGGCCGATGGCAACGTCTGTGGAAGTATTCTGCAAGAGTGTGTGCACAAGAAGTCTCTGGAAAGAGGTCAGGGAGTCCAGGCCCATATGATCAAGGCTGGATTTGAGCCATACATCTCGCTCTGGAACAAGCTTGCTAATATGTATATAAAATGTGGGCATTTGAAGGATGCACGCCAAGTGTTTGACAACATGCCTGAACGAGATACTGTCTCTTTCAATGGAATTATTGCGGGATATGTACAAAATGGGTATGTTGATGGGGCCTTGGAACTCTTTCGCGAAATGCACCTGGCAGGCGTGAAGCCTAATGATTATACTTTCTCAAGTGTTCTCAGTGCTTGTGCGAGTTTGGATGCTCTGAAACAGGGTGAGCAGGTCCATTCACAAACAATCAAAATTGCAGCTGATTCAAATAACTTTGTGGGAAGTGCTCTTCTTGACATGTACGCTAAATGTGCCAGGGTAGTGGAATCGCGCAAAGTGTTTGATAAATTGGATGAACTAGATGTTGTTTCGTGGAATGCAATGATGGCTGCATGCACACTGAATGGGCATGATGAAGATGCTCTGAACATCTTTTGCCAAATGCAACAGGCAGGCATGAAACCTGACCACTTCACCTTTACCATTGTTCTTGGAGCTTGTCCGAGCCCAAAAGCCCTGGAACGGGGCAGGCAGGTCCATGGGTTAATTGCTAAAGCTGGATTGCTATCAGAGATACCCCTGGGAAATGCACTTGTTACTATGTATTCTAAATGTGGGATGATGGAGGATGCACACAAAGTGCTTTCCAAAATGTTTAAGAGAAACACAGTTTCGTGGACTGCCATGATTGCAGGGTGTGCCCAAAATGGGTATGGTGAAGACGCAGTGAAACTCTTTTGCCAAATGCAGTGGGAAAGCTTTAAGGCAAACGAGTTCACTTTTGCCAGTGTTCTCATGGCTTATGCCAGCCTAGCAACTTTACAACAAGGGAGACAAATTCATGCTCATATTATGAAAACTGGATATGAGTCAGAGGTATCTGTCGGGAATGCTCTTGTTGACATGTATTCCAAGTGCGGAAGTATCAGAGACTCACAGCAGGTGTTTAACGAGATGCCAAAACGAGATGTTGTCTCATGGACTGTGATAGTTGTAGCATGTGCCCAGCATGGGCATGGAAAGGAGGCTCTTGAACTCTTTCGGCAAATGCAACATACTGGTATGAAGCCAGATGATGTTACCTTCCTTGGTGTTCTCTCTGCATGTAGTCATGTAGGTCTAGTGGAGGAAGGTCGTCACCTTTTTGATTTAATGATTCAAAATCATTGTATAAAGCCAAGAATGGAGCATTATGCATGCATGGTTGACCTCCTCGGTCGTTCTGGGCAGCTGTACATGGCAGAAGACTTCATTACTAAAATGGGAATTGAATCTGATGCTTCAGTTTGGGAGACTTTGCTTGCTGCCTGCAGAACCCATGGCAACATGGAGCTAGGAAAACGCGTGGCAGAACGCCTTCTTCAGTTGGAACCACATAGAGATGCAGCGTATGTACTGCTTTCAAATATCTATGCTGCAGCTGGCATGTGGGATGATAAAGCAAAGGTGAGAAAGATGAGTGCAAATAGGGGGTTGAAAAAAGAACCAGGCTGCAGCTGGATTCAGGTGAAGAGCAAGGTACATGAATTCATAGTAGCAGACAGATCACACCCACAAAGAGAAGAAATCTATGAAAAGTTGGAAGAGTTGACTGGGCAAATAAAAGATGCAGGTTATGTGCCCGACACTAGTTTTGTGCTGCATGATGTGGATCAGGAGCAGAAAGAAATCAAACTTAGTCACCACAGTGAGAAACTAGCCATTGCCTTTGGGCTTATTAGCACACCATTTGAGGAAACGATTCAGGTTTTTAAGAATCTTCGAATATGCGGGGATTGCCACAATGCCATCAAATTTATCTCCAAGATTGTTGGGCGGGAAATTATCGTGAGAGATGTTAAACGATTCCACCATTTCAAGTATGGATCCTGTTCTTGTGGGGATTACTGGTAATGCTCTGCAAAACAAACAAGCATAACGATTATATTACTTCCTTGAGTTCTTGACATGATAAGCACTGAATTTTGTGACATGATATGCTTTCAGAAATGATAAAACTGTACAATTTTTGACAGCGCAGAGCCTCATTTGAAAAATTTCAAATATTTTTCACAAAAAGATGTAGCCTAAGGCTAAATCTACTTTACAAGAGATAAGCTTGGAATGGTAGATTGCTCTATGTACTTCCAGATAGAATTTGATTAGCAATTAATGTGGGGATCACTGCATGATAAAAAGGTTGGGTGCACCGTGGCCTTTAAAAATTAAATGCAGGGATGTGAAGCTATGGGACTGGATTCAATATCAATTTAAGTTGGTATCGGTGCAGAATAGAGATTTTGCACAGCCTGGCCTTGAAATAAATGTAGAGAAGTGAAGCTATGGGATTTGACAAGCAAGGAAAAGCTAGTGCAGGGAATATACTTTATAAATTCTTTGTGGTTGTGGGGATGCAGTAGAGTAGACAACCAGAAGCAGGTTTTAAAATTGAGAAAAGGTCCCAAGAAAGGTTGATCAGAAGATACTTGAGGATCAAGGAGTCTATTCCTGATTAGGGTTTTTAAGAATCTTCAAATATGTGGGGATTATCACAATGCCATCAAATTTATTTTAAAGATGTTTGGGCTGGAAATGTTGTGAGAAATGTTAAACATTTCTGTTTCAAGTATGGATCGTGTTCTATTGGGATTACTGGTAATGCTCTGCAAAACAAGCAACATACATAATGACTATACTACTTTTGTGGTTTCTTGAGATGATAAAAATTGAAATTTGTGACATGGTAATATGGTATTGCTTTCTGAACTGATAAAACTACACAATTTTTTGATAGGGCATAGGCCTCATCTTGGAACATGAGTGACAGGTGTAGCCACCGATTTGAAAGTTTTCGGCAAAAATGCAGCATTGCAGCTAAATGTTGAGAAGACTAAATTTCAAGTATTTTCCACAAAAAAATGTAGCCCAAGAGTAAATTCACTTTGCAAGGGGTAACCTGGAAATGGTAGATTGCTTTATGTAACTCCAAACAGAATTTGATAGCAATTTAAGCTGGGATCAGTGTAGAATATATTGGGTGCACAGTGGCCCTTAAAAACACTACAAAAATTCTGACATTTTATGGCAGTCTACTGACAGCCACTGTTAGAAGACTAACAGCGGCATTCATTTCCCAACCGCTGAAATAAATACATTCGGAAGCTGTCATGCAAAGGTCACCACAGAAAGTATGAAATTGAAAAAAAGGAAATCTGTGCAGGTGCATGCCAATTCAGTTTAGGGAAAAAGGGTTTATTTTGTTGAATTCATTGATTTGGTGCTTGGAATCACTCGGAATCCTGTCAGGAGTCATTGGTTGTTTATTGTCTTTAAGGTAAGCATTCTGTCACGGAGCAGGGTTTTGTTGCTTATGGGGGCCTTTTTCATCACACTTTTCGTCGGGGGCCTTTTTCATCACACTTTTCGTCACTTGCATGAGCCTGTTTTTACCTTTTTTTGGCAGTTTTTATAAGCCAGCATGCCAGATCTTACTGCTATAACCCAGAAATTCACGGGATTGTTTATGAATCCTGCTTAGAGTAGGAGTTCAACTAGCTCATTGCAATCCAGTTTTTGGTACTGGTTCAATCCTGCATTTCTTAATTAATGGAATTTGATGATTGTGATCCTGAAATTTGCAGGAATAGGAACTCTTTCCAGAAAGGACAAAGACAAATGGAAGCAGGGCATGCTGCATGAGAGCCAAGAGACGATAAAATAGCAAAAACCCTGAAGGTGCCTGCATGCACTTTGAGGAGACAAATGGAAGCAGGGCGTGATGCAAGAAACAAGTAGATTCAGGCATGATATTGGAGCTTTAGTTCTGTGGTTTGAGTCAATTTTTTTTTGGCGAATTGTTTTTTTTTTTTTTTTCCTAATTCTGATCATTTTCCTTGCAGCATAACCCAAGGAAGGTATTCTTTGAGGTCTACAAGCACAATCTTTAAGAGACTGGTAAAAGGTTTCACGATGCATGCCAAGAAGGGGCACAGGTTTTGTTGATTGCAGTGGACAGATTTGAGCCAAGGAAAGTTTTTAGGCTGTTGACTTTTGCATTGTATTGGATTCGTTACTTCATTCTTTGAGCTATCATGCTTTCTAGCCTCATGTATACCTTTTTATTGTCGCAGCGGTATAATTCTATTCACTTGAAGAGATTTGTAAAAGTATGATCTCAAATCAAGAAGCAATTAGTTTTATTTTATATGGCCACAGTAAAAGTTTCCTGTTTATGAATTTTCTCAGTGTAAATTCCCATAAAAAATAAGTTATAAACTTATAATTGGTCCAAATGGAGTTGTAAAAAATGTGACCTTAAAGTGTCATGAGTTGACTGCGTATCAATTATAATACATGAAATAGATATCATTAATAACTCAAGTTCCCAAATGATAAGCATGCTCCATGTTTTCGAGCTTCGAGTAACATGAACAAGGTATTGAAGGATAGCTTGAAAGAGACCTTAGATGAAGGAAATCAAGGCAACAGTATTTTGTGGCAAATGATTACTCTATTAGAGTACCAATAGCTGGTAATGTTGATGATGGAGTCTGAGTTGGTAGCAGCCTGAATTAGGAGTGCTTGATTTCTCCTAAGAACTTGGCTGCATCATTGAATCTGTTATACTTCTTTCACACACTGAACTGCTAAAAATTCTGCAGCAGCAAGCTGAAATACAATAAATTTTCACAGAATAATTTATTCCTATAATTCAAGACAAACAAAATGGCAAGCCTGGAAAGGAAAGAAGAGGCCACACATCTGTCACAAGGGGCTGTGTTTTCAACATAAATTGCCTAAGGTCATTTCCCTTGTCAAAAGTTTTGGAGCAGTTTGGATAGCCTGGAAATTGCAACATAAGTAATGATTTTTGTTGGACATCGATGCTCAAAGCAGAAATAACAGTGCTGTTAGATAATAATCCAAACCTTTGCCTTTATGGTAGAAGCATATTATCCTTGCAATTCTAGATAGATTAGTATACACAAGTTCAGTCTGCAAGAAGATCCATGAAACAAGATATGACCTACAGAATTATCACTCCCTTGCCAATGAGACACTCCAGTCTTATTTGTTTCTGTCCCCATTGTATCATTACCATTGCTTACCTAGTGTAAGCCATCTTTCAAAAGAGTTGCAGAACTGCATTTGTTAGTCACACAATTTTCTTGTTCACTCACAAATCCATGGTTCTCATCCATATCCAATGCATTTAGGATATGTTCTCGTGTTCTTGTGACTCTCAGGCTTCAACTATCTTCCAACAGTTGACTTCATTGCAACACTTCCATCTCTTTCCAAACCTGCCTCTGGCAAAGAAAGTGCACAAGTTTATCAATAGCTTAATTTCAAACTATTGCTGTAAAGGAATTAAACTTTTCGGAATTTCAAACTAGATTCATGATTCAATTTGAGGTATAGGATGCCATATAACTGTTCTCATACACAAGATTGTTTTCCTAAATATCTTCATTAGCATCTTCAAGTATAAAATCAAATTGTTTTATCATAGTCAGAAAGAATAGCATGCAATACGAGTTTTCTTCCTAGTCTAACAGAAAATGAAAACTCATATCCTTTTAAATTTTTTTGTTAAAGCACAGACCTTAGCTTGATTTTATTTTTCATGACTTGTTTTTGTGGTTGTTGAGAATCTAGCTTTTTTTGTTATCGGTAGTTGATATTTTTTGGGCCGATCCACAAATTTATAAAAGGAGCACTATTTTGTTAGAAAAAACTCCAAATGTTACAAGGTAAGTTAGCAGAAGGAATTGTCATAGCATGCCAAATAGAAGCTAATATATTTTGAGCCTATGCACGAAACGGGGAAACGTCTAGAAGTTTCCGAAACGGGTACGGTAGGAAACGCGACCCTCCAAAAATGGAAACGCTGTATATATTTAGAAAACACACACATATATATGTGTGTGTGTGTGTGTGAATTTTTTAAAAAGAAAACACATTATCTTGCAAGAAAAACATGTTGACACACATAAATGACATTTTAGAAGGAAAATCATAGCTATATTAACTCCCATAGATGATCAATATCATTGAGTACATGAGGCAAACAACAAAATCCAAAATTAGCCTTTATAGATGAGGGTATACATCCAAAATCCGCCTTTATAAATGAGGCTAAAGACAACTGCAATTACATAGATTCTTGAATCCTAATACATGTCATACTCATCATCATCCTCATCATTAAAAATAGAACAAGATGCATGTTTAGCAGAACTAGAGCCTGGATGTGTAGAAGAGGCAATTCCACTTGCAGTTGTTGTTGCATCATCACCAATATCAAGAGAACCAAGTGAGAGCTCCAAGTCTGGGCATTTTGCATCCACATCCCACTCTTTATGAGGCTCAGTTGCATATTCTTCACCCTTGCGAGACACTAGGCGGAGGTTTGAATGCACGTATACAAGATCTTCAGCCTTTTGGGATTCCAACCTGTTGCGCTTCACGGAATGAATGAAGCCATAGGTGTTCCAATTCCTTTCTGCCGATGAAGAGCTTGCCCCTTGTGATAGAATACGAGTGGCAAGGTTTTGCAAATATACACCATTTGCCCCATGACAAATCCACCATTTCATTGGGTTCATGGTCCTCCTCTCCTCCAAAGATGATATGTCTGCAAAATCCTCTAATCCAGCAGCAAAACAAACAAATTCTTCCCTCACCATTGTTTGTTGAGAACTTGGAAACAACCTTTGGAAGACCTTTTTCACTCCACTGGCCACCTCCTTGTCCTTATGTGGGGCCTTCCTCTTCCCATTGCTTTGAGCAATGAAATCTTCGTCATAAAATCTAGGATTTAAAG
>ML777194.1:659671-691685 GCA_009831015.1 Picea engelmannii
CCCTCTTCTTTTAACTGCTGGGATATGACTGTGGGTGCCATCTTTCATTCCTGCTGTGGGGGTTTGTTATTGTGTCCAGACTGTGATCTTTTCTTTTGACTATTGGCTTTCCTGTATAAAGGGTCTTTGTCCATAATATCTATGTGCAAGGGTTTGTATGCATTCACCTACTGTTAGTGTGAGGGTTTGACAGTGTGAGGTCTCTGTGGCCCTATACCTTTGGTGGCAAGAAAGTTTCTTCATCTATTGGCAAGGGATCCAACCTATAAGGTGGATCCTTGAACTGAACCTTTGTCTGAGCATAATTCAAATGGTTCTTCATCCTTCTTATTGGCTGTGACTTCTTCAGAGGTAAGGATCAGAACAAGGTATGCTATCTATCCACCTTTTCAGATCTGGTATATTGTTTTGAGTTCTTTACAGTCTGATCTATCTAGATCCATGCTCCAGCATTAACAGTTATTAGATCTAAACAATATATTAAGTTTACCTCTCTGTTTCTACAGTTTGATTGATGGTTTAATGATCAGATTGATTTTAAGTTTAGATCTGTATGTTCTGAGTTTAGATCTGTGTTCATTTAGATCTGTATTCAAATCTGTTTTACAGCCTTACCTTTTAGATCTCCTAGATCTGTACAAACAGTGGAGATTGATGTCTAAACTCTAGAGCTAGTTGTCTTACTCAATAAATTTTAAAAGATATTACTGTTATGCTGTACTACTCAAATTCCAACAAGTGCCATATAGCATTGCAAGCGTGACAAAAACGTATGGTTAGAAGCCTGGCTTCTTAGTCATACATGCAAACAAAAAGATAAAAGGAGGCCGTGTTCTTAAACCAAGAGAAAGCTGATTTTTGGAGTGCATTCTATAGGCAAAGATGCAGACCTCTTTGACACATTTGGTCCAAATAAGTTTGTATTCTAGGACAAACTTTGTTATCCAGATGACCGTCAAGGGAGGGTGTCAAGAGTCAGATGAAAATAATGGTCACTTGTTAATAAAGTTAAGTTGTACTTTACATCATAAAGTGACTTAAGTCACATGTCTTAAAATAAAGTTACATTAGATTAGGTTAATTGTAGCGTAATTGAATAAAGTTGTTGTACAGGGATTTTTGTTTGGGACATTCTCTCCCCTATATGTACTGATATCCACCATATTGAATAAGGATTCAATTATATGTTTCTCTTTCTATTCTTGGGGCTTGCATTTATTTTTTGCGTACTTGTGGGGTTTCCTGACATGGTACCAGAGCCATGGTTGAATGGTCACAGAGGATAAAGCGGGTGAAGGAGCCCAGGGATTGCATTGATTAGAGACAAACAGAGGGACTACACACACACAAGTTGGACAGAAGATGACAAGGCGACCTCACTCCAAATTACACAAGATAAGTTTGTTTATTTCCAGGCCGACCAAAGGAAAATATTTTTGTTTGTTTGGAGAATTGAATATTTATAATGCAATTCCTAAAGTTTGATACTTAGGAAAATAAAAATTAATTTGAGGGAAGGTGCACATGCAGAGATTGTCTGTGAGGCTTACTGTATGGTGATATTATTGAGGAGCGGTGAGTTCATACGTAGTATTGATGTTTTTTAGGAATCACAATTGGTTGAGGAAGATTGACACAGTTGGATTGTTTGCAGTAGGGCACAGTGGCATGGTCAGATTGATTGTAGGAGGGTGCAGATAGAGCACAATTTGAATTAGCGTGTAGACAGAAGAGGCCACATTTGAGTAAGGCGTGTACAGCCATATGAGGGCACAGACAAAGAGGAAATGCAGTGTCACAAAGGAGCACTGCACACAAACTGAGTATGTGCGAAGGGCCAAAATTGGCCACAAATTGAGGGCACATGAAGGGTAAAAAGGGTCGTAGAAGGCATGGAGAGAATGTGCATAGGGGTGCATGCGGGCCACATACGGGGGGCAGATCAGGATGCTAGCATAGCCCTGAAATGAATTCAGTCTGGAACTTGTGAGCACTAGAATGGGTTTTCTGTCACTGAAGCCGTGGACAATTGGACATGCGAATTCAAGACAAAATCACATAGTTTAGGTGTAGTGCACGCATAGTATAGGTGCAGTTTGGTGCAGAGCATAGGTTCAATTGAGGCACGGGACAGACCTAGGTTCATGCATCAAGGCACGTATACAGTCATAAGTAAGGACGGATCAGGGAAAAACCAACAACTCAAACCTGAGGTGAAGTAGTATTTTATGTTTTGGATTAATTAATTTTCAGAACTAAAATGTGTTAAATTTCAGTACATGGTAAACAACTCTACAAACTACAAAGTAGAAACCCTGGAAAGCTGGAAAACCATTAAACTCTCAAAGCTGCTTGTTTTGCTAGATTTGTAAACATGCTCATGGAAATCTGCTTACAACAAATAAGAGAAATTTGCAACACAAAAATCACATCTATTTTCTTTATTAACTGTAAAAGAAAACTATACACACAATTCACTCTGAAAACTGAATGACTAACAATAGACCTATCCTCTCTTTATAGAGGAGGCTGGGGTTGTACACTAAAAATAACCAACCCTAAGCGCCTAGGTTAGAGTGCTGAGCCTACATGCGCTGGCCTTCTAGAGAATTGTGCTTAGACTGGAGTAGGCTACATGTGCACCATGCCTTCACTCTCTCCTTGGGTTCAACGCCCTATCTCTTAGAAATTGGAAGTCCACCTATCTAGTGCCCTTTTCTTATACCTGGAAAAGTTAACTCATAAATAGAAAAACAATTCAAAAATAGAACTGAAGCTAATTTTCTGAGTTTAGAACAACTAAAATAAGAAAGCAAGTGCTGTTCTAATTTTGTGACAATTGGAAGAAATATGTTAATGGAGCATGCATGCTGGAGGCATGCATGCACCCTCTAACTGCCTATAATTCTTGCACCTGCTGAAGGCCCACTATTGTCTACACTCAAGGCATCTCTTCTGCGGCGCACAGGGATTGAGTTGACTGCTTTGCTGGTGCACTACTAATGTTGGAGAGATCATTGGCCAAGCAACAATTGGTAATCTAACACTCCCTCTTTGTGAGGAAAGTGTTCTTGACCAAACCAAGTCTTTCCCTCAACATCTTGAACTTCCCCTCTACTAGGGGCTTTGTCATCATGTTGACCATTTGTGAACTTGAAGAAATATAACCCCGGATCACTACTCCCTTCTATACTCTGAAATCTCTTCAGAAGCTTCAAGGTGTAAATCCCTTGTAGAAGGAAAATTTCATCAACAACTTGCTAACCTCATATGTCCTACTGTCAACTTCACTAGTCAAAATCTTGTGCACCACAACATGAGTTGTTGATGAAATTATGGGTATTCTTTAATATCCCACAAATGAAGGTGCTATGTCACAAGTTCACTGAGTGAAAACCGCATGGATCAATGTACCTAGATAAGAAATGCACTATCAAGAGAAGAAGGTCCTCAAGATTGCTAGTGTGATTTCAACAGCATAACCTTACTATGAATGGATTTTTATGGATTGAGAGACCTCAAGGATTTATTTATAGGGTAAATAATGATTAGACCCCCTAGATATGGTCTTCAAAATAGTGGCTAAAGATGACCAAATCAAGTTTAGCAACTGTAATTAGAGTTTAGAATGGTCCACGCATAACTAAGTTTCTATTTTAGCAAATCTGGCTTGGAAATAGTCAAAATTGGTTATTTGGAAAAAAATGCAGCTTTTAGGGGTGTTATTTGCATTGGTGGTGCAACTTTTAGGGGTAATATATGTGCTGGCCCTTTTGGTCAAAATATGAGTTTGACTCTGCAATTTTGGGAGAGTTAGTGGTCATATGATGGTGGAGAAAGGGGTGAAATGAAGGTTAAATATGCCAGTAGTGATGTATTTTAGTAAGAGGGCTCAAAATATCACAAATGAGGAATTGTAAGGTGCTAAAACATCTTGTAAGTTAAGGGGTTAGTTCAATAAAGTTTTCATGGGAATTTCAGCTACATAAGATTCATGAACTCCATCAGGCTGAATCCTTGGTTAATGCTGCAATAAAGCAACATTTCTGCTACATGACCATAACTAAAGCTCTTTAGTCTAGTTCTTTTCATCATCATTTTTCTTTATGGTATTCTTATTGCAAAGTATATGGAACTAATTTCTTTGTCTTTTTTGCAACAATGTGCCAATAGTGATTATTCTATACGTGTACTACCAGTGACACATATTTATGTGTAAGTTCATGGTCCCATACAATATTCTAAAAATCTGGACTAGTTAATATTTAGGCAAGGGCATTCTTCCCACTTTGATATATTAGAATAATTCAAAAGTCTTTTGTTGAAGCTTTCATCTTGTATTGACTCAGACTTTGTCTACGGTGCTTCAATGAAGTTGTAGATTTTTTCATTTCCTTGTTCTCAAGGTAGAGCTCGCTGGTTGAGATGCTATTGAAAAGTTTCTTTCTTTGCTGATCCAATTTACATCAATTTTTACTAACTTATTATAGCCAAAGGAAACTTAAAAAACTATGCACTAATTGTGTCTTTTATTGTACACTTGCACCCTGTGCCTAGTTCATCAACAACCTGCCAATACTGAAGAAATTGATCAACAAAATGTTACATTAAAGTAGTTCATTTCACTTTAGGATTCATGTAAGTCAATTTGGATAACAGAATCAGTGTCTAATAGTGATTGATGAAGACATTGTAGGGTTCCAAACCTCTATTTATATTTGATGTACAAATGTGAGGATGAGCATATGTAGGTTCCCAACTGAACCCTGCCAAGTGCCAATCAAGGTAGGATTTGAGTAGTAAATTCAATCCTTTCATCATTGATGAAGAAGATTCCCTTCAGTTTGCAGGGTTCCTTCTTGTTATAGATCTTACCATGATTAGCATTACACAAGTTTTCATTGGGAATTTTGATAAGCCACTCTAATCCATTGTATGTTGTACATATAATTCCTATCAATATCTACAAGCCCACTAACTCAACATCAAAGGATGCTTGATCATTCATACCAATCTTTTGTCAAATTACATCTATAAATTTTGGGTTTCTTAATATATTGTTTTTAGATACAATGTATGATCCATGGAAAGGGAAGTAGGGAAATTGATCTTGGTTGAATGTTTTCTAGTGGGAAGTCAACATTTCGAAAGTTTCATGCCCCCATATGTTTCCATCTTTATAGCCCAAATTTCATGACAAGGAGCATGGTTTATAGTGGTCATTGTTGGATTCAAACCCATGCCACAGAGGAAATGTTGAAGGCGCGTTGTCGATTCCTCTGTTAAGTTGAGAAAAAAAAGATACAATGTATGATCTAAGGATTAGATTACGTGTAGTGAAAAGGAGTTTTATACTATTCTTTGTAAAATTTATTTTTCTACATGGATTTATTTGATTTTGATGATTCACATATTGTTGCATAAATAAGTGAACTTATTTCTTCATCATTTTATGGGATAATCCTATATTTTGGACTTTGAATGAATGTAATATTAATAACCAACATAGATCCATCTTAACTTTGGATCTATTAAGCGAGGGACAAAAAATAAATTCAAATTCAAATATCTCAATGCTTGAAAGATCAGGAGTTAAGATGGGTCTACGCTAGTGTGTGTGTGTGTGTGTGTGTGTGTGTGTGTGGTTTTCTTTTCTTAATTTCTTTTTCACATTACGGATTTTCTTTGAATATTTTGATTTATTTAAAGCTCAAATGGTAGACATCTCATCCATACTAGGCTATTATTTTTTTTAAATATTGTATTGGATAAACTTATGGCATATGTCATGTCAATGTTAGGCACATACATTACACATATCCCTCATGCTAGGCTATAGAATGTACCTCTCTTCTATCAGTGCATTCATTGCAAGTGAAGTTTCAACCAAAATTGGAAATTAATAGTATTTATTATTATCCAAAAAAATTGAGATAAAAGAAGATATTTATGTGTTCTAATTATGTTTAGAAGGAGACATGTTATGGTCTCACATGTAACATTTCATGTAATACCAAGGATGCACTGCCACACATCTCCACACCTCGAGTACATTCCTAAGATGGAGACAACATACAAGGGATGTGGGCTATGTTTCGAGTATTGTTAGGCCTTATTGGGAACTTGAAGGGATACAAGGGGTGCGTCCTCCTCCCTAATTGTTGCATCTTGAACATGTGGATGTACCATGTGAGACAAGGGACTTCTACATGTCCCCTACATTTGGGTTCACCCAACCATTTTAAACAATTAAACAATAATAAAAAAAAAGTCTAGAGTTCTAACCTATCATACATATTAAAATATATTTTAATAACATTTATATTCCCTAAAACCCTAATCGATCCATCTTGCATCTATTTATTAACACTCATACACTCTATGTTTTACTTCTATAATCTACCATTTGCTCACTTGGACTTTTAGCTAATTTGGGCATTTGGTGGCTATCAAGATTTCATTTGGAGTTGTTGACAATCACTTTCTAGAGTACTTCCCTCCCATTTGACTTTTGTGGCGCTGCATTTGCATTACTATGGCATTGGAGAGACATTATTATGGAGTTTTAGAGGATTTATTCATTGATTTAATGGACACTGTTTAGTTTAAAGATTGAATGTTTAATCAATAGTAAATTATCATATTTTTTTATTTTTATATATTTAGGGCATGGTGCCCCATGTTTTGTACCCCTATTGTACCTTTGGGCACCTCAAAATTTTGGGGAGACCTCTCCACATTGATTGTGTAAACATATCTCATGTACCAAACTTTTGATGTAACCTTGTGCAAGTCTCTCTCTCTCTCTCTCTCTCTCTCTCACACACACACACACACACACACACACACACAGACGCATGCTAGCTTTCTAGGTTATACTGAAAGTTTTTACACCATTCTTGGAGGTGCATCCTGTAATGTGGGGTGCATGGTGTGTTGATTACCCTTGGTTGTATTGCGATGGACATACACATTGAAGATGACTTGTTCATGGATTGTTGTGCCTTGACTTGATGTTTAGGTGTCACATTTCCTTGGAGTGTTGAAGACCTAAATGGCATGATGAGTTTCTTCATGGGGTGCACAACTAGAGAGGTTGTTTGGTTTCTTGGGAGGATGACTCGCCTTCAAGGAAAAACATTGGGCATCTTGGAGGAGATTATTGAACCATACATGGTATGGGGACACTTGATTGCTTGCATGGAGGCTCATAATTGACTTGAGAAAACTTGGGTTGAGGAATGATCATGTAGGTGTGGTGGAACTAGAGGTACACTTGGCTTAGAAGGTAACATTGTAGCTTTGGAGGAGGAACATTATACCTTAATTGAGGAGCATTTAGCCTAGACAATTTTTTGTTGGACGTGCATGCCTTGGAGCTTAAAATGTGTCACCTAGACTTGGAGTGCTTCACATGTGGGCCTATCTTATGTAGAGTTAGGTTTCTTGTAGTGGACTATGTCCACTTTTTATTATTGGCCTCTCTTATCTTGCATGTAAATAAAGGTAGGAGAGAGTCTTTCCATCACTTCATTATTTCTCACTCATGTAATCACATGTTTGTGTTAGAGATGTGAGAGCTAAAGAGAACTAGTTTTTTGTACTTCTTCTTTATTGTATTTTCTCTCTTTGTCTTGAGCACTAGGGTTGTAGAAGAAAATTCAAGGGAAGACTTTGGTTAGGGTTTTTCCCTAAGGAGAAAAAAGACTAGGGTTTGAGATAATCCCTAGAGGAGAAGAAGAAGAAGCATTTGGTCTTGTAGCTCTAATAAGAGAAAACAACTAGGGTTTTGTGGCATTTGGTAACCCTAGTGCTACTTGGTGTTCTTGCTGTGGAGAATATGGAGGGAGATGAACTTATACACTTGTGGGATGTAAGTTTAGGTGCCAAGGAGGATTTGATAGTGTGTATTCCATATTTTTGAGGATCTTTGTTAGACTGAACAACTTTTGTTATGAGTGATTCCTAGCCAGGAGGAGTTGGTGGCTAGGGTTTTCTTATGGTTTCCCTAGCCAAGGTTTGGAGAGCTTGACTTGTACTATTTTATAGAGCTGTTGGTATATATATATATTTGAACTGTTTTAGCTATCAAAATTTTGTGTACTTGTAGATTTGAATCCCATCCTATGCTATCTTTATGATTAAGTGGATTCTAGTGTTGGCTATGGACACTACTTTGACATAACATTGCACTAAATTTATTAAGTGATTTAACACATATGTAGAATATAAAGGAGTATATTTAATGTTGTAATGATACATTGTAATCAAGTATTTTCATATATGTAATTTTCTTATGAAGTGTTCCCTAAGGGTTGTAACTTGTTTCCATTGAAGTACACTTGCTTGGTATTTATTTTCTTGTGTTTCCCTGTGGTTTGGGTTGAAGAGAAGTGAAATATTTGTTGTTGTAATTTAATATTTCGGAGAAGCAGTAAATTTCACAAGAAATAGATCCAGGAAACCTCAAGGTTGAGGTGAAAATTTGGAAGTGGCATTAATTTCTTGTTTCTCAAAATTTCTACATGGCATCAGAGCATTTTAGAGATTTATACTTGGTTTCAAAGTTTTTGTGATTGAGATTTCTCTCTTGGTGAAGAGGGAATTAGATATTTCAATTGTTTTGTACCTAGGAGAGGGAATTGGATATTTCAATTTGTTAGAAATAGGGAAAAGAACAGAAAAAATACTTTTCAAAAGTTATGTTAACTAGATCAGTAAGTACACAATAGATCTAAATAAAAATTCTGATCAGGGGTACATAAAAAATACAGTAGATCTGAAAACAACAATTAGATCTAAAACAATTTCTGAGCATGCAAACTAGTAGATCTGAGTACAACAATCATAGATGTAAAACAATAAATATTTCTGAGCATGCAAACTAGTAGATCTGAGCTTTAAACAAATAATTCAAACTGACGTAAAATGCAACTGAAAGTTACCTCTGAGATTTACCTCTTGAGCAATGAAGAAAGAGATTGGCACACAAGTGAAATGTAGACCTCTGTATTATGCTCAGATCTAGCTTAGGCTCATGGATCAACCACTAAGGGTTAGATCTCTGTCAAAGAGAACATGAGACTGTTTTGCCACAATAGAAAACCCCATGGAAAAGGTGCCAAAAACCCCAAACATAAACTTAGACAGTAAACCCTTATACCAGTCACACACAGGGAGAGATCTAGATGCTAAAGGTGTGGTAGCAAAGAAGTAGCTTGTAGAACAACCACGACCCACACTAGTTCCAGATTTGTACACAGAGGTAGACGACAACCTATAGTGGAGGGCCAATAGCTATGTCACACAGATCTCACACAGAGATAGGAGGGTCGACTGCTTAAAATGAGCAGATCTGTTGAGTGAAGAGTGGCCCACTACTTGGAAGAGGGTAGAACTATATAGTAGGGTGGCCAACTGCTAAGAAGAGAGCAGATTTGAGTAGTAACAATGACCTGGCAACAATGATCAACTCAACAAGAGAGCAACCAACAATATAACACCTAGAACCACCTTCTAGCACAAAAAAATGTGAACTGAACTGAACAGTCAATGAGGCCGCGGAACTGAGGAAGAAAATCACAGAGCTATCCGCCACTTAGAAGAGGAGAGAGTATGTGAGTGTAAAGGAATAGTGAGGGAAGGATTTTATTTATAGTTTTAGGCTAGGGCTTAGGTTAATAAAATAATAATTAATATAATGAAATATTATTTAATATAAATATTAAATTAATATGTCATATTAAATATTAATTAATATTTATAATTTAATCATCACTAAGCCCTAAAACAAAAATAAAAACCCCACTCATACCCAAACTAAAAAAAACCAAGGGTGAAGATCAATCAAGGGGTTAGGAATGACAAAGGGGTTTTCTTAATGACAAAACATGTCCATATGAATCTCAACGTGACCAATAAACTTTATCATCACTGCATAAGGGGGTAAATCACACAATGTAGTCATGCCCATCTTCATAGTCTCTTCTAGGTCCTATGGACCATCCTGGGAGAGAGGAAGAGGATCACACATCAACACATCTTGATATTACACCAAGATCTACCTGGTCAGAGACCAGGTTGCCCCAGAACACATCTGGGGTCTTATCCACCAAGGTACAAGACCAAAGATCAACCCATGCTTTAGGCATGGGTTCCCTGGAACACATCCATGGGCCCTAGAATATATTTAGGGTCTTTATTGCTTGGTCCCAGATCAAGAACACCAATCATATACTGGGGGCCCTCACAAGGGTCTTTTTCCATGGCTCTAACTGCTTGGTCCCAGACCAAGAACCCTAGGAGTGTATTGGGGGCTCTAGTCCACAACTAGGGTCTTATGCCATCGCTCTAACTGCTTGATCCCAGACCAAGAACCCAAGGAGTGTACTGATGGCCCTAGTCCACAGCTAGGGTCTTATGCCATCCTCCAGGAGAATGGCTCTTGCAACTGCATTAAATTCAACACTCCCTCTCAACAAGAGAGACATTCTCAGCAACACCAAACTTGTCTCGAAAGCACACAAACTTTGTCAAGGACAATGGCTTGGTCAAAATATCTGTCGTCTGTTTTGCTGTTGAAACATACTGAATACTGAGAATGTTCTTCTGCACCATGTCCCGAACATAGTGATATCTCATCTCAATGTGCTTCGACCTGTCGTGAAACATCGGATTCTCGGAGAGCTTTATACAACTTTGATTGTCATAATGGATGACTGTGGGTTTTAGCTCTGCACTGAACAAGTCTGAAAGTAGCTTCCTGAGCCACACTGCTTCTCTGCTAGCAACACTTGCAACAATGTATTCTGCTTCTGCAATGCTCTGGGCTATGGAGCCCTGTTTCCTGCTGGACTAGGAGATCATCGCTGAACCCAAACTGAAGCAATATCCGAAAGTGCTCTTTTGATCCACTGTACTGCCCATCCAATCTGAATCTGTATATCCATGAAGCATTACACCTCCCCTGGAAGTGTATCTGAGACCATAGGCTATAGTCCCCTGAACATATATCAGAATATGTTTAACAACAATCATATGTACATGCTTCAGTTCACACATGAACTGGCTGAGGGAATTTATTGCATAACAAATGTCCGATCTAGTATGTACGAGGTACATCAATGACCCAATGATCTGCTGATATAAGGTGGGGTCTTCTGGATCTGAACCTGTAAACTGATCTTGTAATTTATTTAGGTTAGAGATCATTGGTGTGGTCATGGACTTACAGTACATCATGCCAAATCTGTGGTACATCAACTGCATATTTACTCTGTGAGAGAAAGATCTCACCTGGTTTCTGCCACACCTCCAAGCCCCAGAAATAATGCATAAGTCCCAAGTCTTTCATTTCAAATTCTGTGGAAAGCTCCCTCTTAGTCTAAGCTATTAACTTTTCCTCTCCAGTGAGGAAAAGATCATCCACATATAAGACTAAGATAATCAGATGATTTTGTACAGTATTTATATAAATATTGGGATATGCTATGCTCTTGGTGAATCCAAGACTCTGTAGAAAACTGTCTATTCTCCCATACCAAGCTTTTGGAGCTTGCTTTAATCCATACATGGCTTTCTTGAGTTTGCACACATGATATTCTTTCTCATGGATCACGAAACCTTCAGGCTGTTCGATATACACTTCTTGCTCAGCTTCACCGTTAAGAAAAACAGTCTTAACATCCATATGGTGAAGTTTCCAACCAAAGATTGCGGCAAGAGAGATAATAATCCTGATGGAAGTATATCTGGCAATTGAAGAAAAAATCTCGTCATAGTCAATTCCTTTTTTTTGAGAGAAACCACGAGCCATAGATCTAGGATTGTATTTTTCAATACTGCCATCTGCTGCATGTTTTATCTTATAAAGCCATTTGGAATTTACCATTGATTTACCACGAGGTCTAGGAACCATTGCCCATACATCATTCTTTAGAATTGAATCACATTTTTCTATCATAGCATCTTTCCACACTTGATGTTTGGAGGTTTCTTCAAATGTGGAAGGTTCTGAATCAATCACAAGATTCAATTTAACTATAAGACTGGAGTACTTATCTGGTTTCTTTCTTTCTCTGAAAGTGCCCGTAGGAGCTGAATGCTTTTCTGCTTCCTTTAGAATTTCCCGACACCAGGTTGGTTTCCTTTTAATAGGAGGTTTCTCTAAAGGAAAATCAATAGTATCCCTTGAGGGATCCACTGGAAGTTCTGAGGTCTTCTCTCTCTGTTCATCTGGACGAGGTGAATATGAAGATTCAAGAGATGGAGCTTCCTGCTCCCCTGAATCACATGGAAGTTCTCTGGTCCGACAAAAAACTGTTTCTTCATGAAAATTTACGTCTTTGCTTACCTCGATGAACTTTTGACTTGGGATATAAATTCTGTAAGCCTTTGAGGTTTCACTGCATCCCACAAAAGTACCTTTCTTTACGAAGGGCTCTAGCTTAGTTCTCTTTTCTTTTGGAATGTGAACATAGACTGGACTGCCAAAGATTCTCAAGTGATCAACTGAAGGATTTATACCGGTGAAAACTTCTTCTAGATTTTTCACTTCAAGAGCTTTGTGTGGACATCTGTTCTGAATGTAGACTGCAGTATTGGCAACTTCGGCCCAAAGAGATAAATGTAAGTTCTGGTCCTACATCATGGCTCTGACTGCTTCACAGATAGTTGTTCTTTTTTTCTGTGACCCCATCCTGCTGAGGATTATACGACATAGTCAACTCCCTCTTAATCCCAGAAGCCCGACAAAGTTCATCATATTTGAAGGAGTCAAATTCTTTACCATTGTTTGTTCTGAAAACCCGAATGTGTCTGCCTGTCTAATTTTCAACAAGATTATTGAAATCTTGAAATCTGCTGAAAGATTCATCTTTAGTCTTTAAAAAGTAAATCCAAGTTTTACGAGAACAATTATCAATAAAAATGATATAGTAAATACAACCATTCATAGATGGAGCAGTCATGGGCCCACAAAGATCAGAATGAATTAGATCTAGAATTCCATAAGATTTTCTATTGTTGTGATGATAGGGTTTCTTTGTATTCTTACCAAGTGCACAACCTCTACAAACATTATCATGCTCAAAAGAAAATACTGGCATACCTGTCACCATCTTTTGCAAACCTGGAAGTGCGTTGTATTTGAGATGTCCAAGCCTTCTGTGCCAAAGCTTGCAAGGATTTATCATCTCGTGAGCTAGTGCTTGAACAATATGACCTGAGATTTTATAAAGTCCACTCTTAGGAGTTCCAATAGTCATAACAGTATTCAAATCTCCATTTGAGGGCCACATGAGAGCCTTCCCTTTGGTGAAGACTATTGAGTATTCTTTGGTTTTTAACACTGCAACTGAGATTAGATTTTTCTTTAAACCAAGAACATAAAAAATTTCATCAATATGAAAGATATTACCTGATTGAAGTTGGAAAGAAGTAGATCCAAAACCTTTTATGTCATAAGTACCATCATCACCCAGTTCTACCTTTACATTGAATTTCTTGTCCCAATAGTTTGCAAGATTTTGTTTGAAACCTGTCATGTGTTTGGAAGCACCGCTGTCCATTAACCAAATCTYCTCTGACTTGGTTATAGTGCCAGAAATAACTGAGATGRGATAATATTCTTGATGTTGTTCTTGCTCTTTGGTGGCTGCCCTGGTTTGTCTTCTTTGAGGTTCCTGTTGAGGTTTAACCTCTTCAGTAGCGACTGAGGCTTGGAACTTTCCTTTTCTTCTTTGCTAAGAGGGARGGTTCCTGCAATCTCTTGCATAATGTCCTAGCTTATTGTAGTTAAATTTTTTTACTTTAGATRAATGAGAATTAAGATGAGATAACTTACCTTGAGGTTTTTTTACCTTTGCCTTTAGATTGAGGGGACTTCTTCCATTTCTTGGCTTTCGCTGAAAGGGCATGATCTCTTAGCATTGATTGTTCATTTATTCTTTTGAGTCTTCCTTCTTCTTCTAAGCAGTCATGCCATAATTTGTTAAAGTTAGGTTGAACTTCTCTTCCATTAATTGAAGCAAGAAAAACTCCCCATGACTCAGGTAGTCCATCGACTGCAGTTTACACAAGGTCATCATCATCTACAACAACTCCTATTGCTATAAACTGATCTCTGGTTTGAACAATCTTGGAGAAAAAGACAACAATTGTTTCATCTTTTCCCATCCTCAAAGTACATAGTTGTTTCTTCAATATTTTCTTCTGAGTTGGTTCCTTCTTTTCATAGAGATTTGCTAAAGCATCAAAACAATCTTTGACAGTCCTTAGATGACCAATGATGAATATCATGCTGTCCTTAACAAAATAAAAAATAATTCTTTTATCTTTGGCTTGTTTCTTTCTGTATGCTGCCCTAGCTGTGTTTGAAGTGGGTTATTCAATTACCCTAGTAATCAACTCTTCCAGTTCACTCTTTTCAAGAATGTTGAGTATCTTGCATTTCCAAGCATTGAAGTTGGAGGCCCCTACAAGTTTGTCTTCAACTTTGACTGAAGAGGAGGCCATGCTGAGTTCTGGATCAGTTTAGTAAATGAAATGTTGTTGATATGCAAAAAAAACCTAACAATATGGATCTACGTAGGTTCAAATTTGCACTTTTTGAGCTCTTTTCATGCCCTAAGCTCTGATACCATGTTAGAAATAGAGAAAATAACAAAAAAAATACTTTTCAAAAATTATGTTAACTAAATCAACAAGTACACAATAGATCTAAATAAAAATTATGATCAGGGGTACATAAGAAATACAATAGATCTGAAAACAACAATTAGATCTAAAACAATACATATTTCTGAGCATGCAAACTAGTATATCTGAGTACAATAGTCATAGATCTAAAACAATAAGTATTTCTGAGCATGCAAACTAGTAGATCTGAGCTTTAAACAAATAATTCAAACTGAAGTAAAATGCAACTGAAACTTACCTCTGAGATTTACCTCTTGAGCAATGAAGAAAGAGCTTGGCACACAAGTGAAATGTAAACCTTTGTATTATGCTCATATCTAGCTTAGGCTCATGGATCAACCACTAAGGGTTATATCTCTATCAAAGAGAACATAAGACTGTTTTGCCACATTAGAAAACCCAAGGGGAAAAGGTGCCAAAAACCCCAAACAAAAACTTAGACAGTAAACCCTTATACCAGTCACACACAAGGAGAGATCTGGTTGCTAAAGAAGGTGTGGCATCAAAGAAGTAGTTTGAAGAACAACCATGACCCACACTAGTTCCAAATCTGTACTTAGAGGTAGACGACAACCTATAGTGGAGGGCCAACAATTATGTCACACAGATCTCACACAGAGATAGGAGGGCCGATTGCTTAAAATGAGCAAATTTGTTGAGTGAAGAGTGACTGACTGCTTGGAAGAGGGTAGAACTGTATAGTAGGGTGGCCGACTGCTAGGAAGAGAGCAGATCTGAGTAATAATAGTGACCTGACAACAATGATCAACTCAGCAAGAGAGAAACCAACAATATGACACCTAGAACCACCTTCAAGCACAATGAAATGTGAACTGAACTGGACAGTCAATGTGGCCGCAGAATTGAGGAAGAAAATCACAGAGCTATCCGCCACTTAGAGGAGGAGAGAGTATGTGAGTGTAAATGAATAGTGAGGGAAGGGTTTTATTTATAGTTTTAGGCTAGGGCTTAGTTTAATAAAATAATAATTACTGTAATGACATATTATTTAATATAAATATTAAATTAATATGTCACATTAAATATTGATTAATATTTCTAATTTAATCATCACTACGCCCTAAAACAAAAATAAAAACCCAACTCATACCCAAACTCAAAAAAACCAAGGGTGAAGATCAATCAAGGGGTTAGGAAGGACAAAGGGGTTTTCTTAGTGGCAAAACAAGTCCATATGAATCTCAAGGTGACCAATAAAATTTATTATTACTGCATAAGGGGGTACATCACACAATGTGGTCATGCTCATCTTCATAGTCTCTCCTAGGTCCTATGGACCATCCCAGGAGAGAGGAAGATGATCACACATCAACACATCTTGGTATTACACCAAGATCTACCTGGTCAGAGACCATCTTTCCCTAAAACACATCTGAGGTCTTATCCACCAAGGTACAAGACCAATGATCAACCCATGCTTTAGGCATGGGTTCCCTGGAACACATCCATGGGCCCTAGACACTTCTAGAGACTTATATCAACCACCAAGGAACACATCCAAGGATCAATCCAAGCTCAGGGCAAGGATTTCCTGGAACACATTCAGGGGCCCTAGAATACATCTAGGGTCTTTACTGCTTGGTCCCAGATCAAGAACCCCAGTCATCTACTGGGGGCCCTCACAAGGGTCTTTCTCCATGGCTCTAATTGCTTGGTCCCAGACCAAGAACCCCAGGAGTGTACTGGGGGCCCTAGTCCACAGCTAGGATCTTATGCAATTGCTCTAACTGCTTGGTCCTAGACCAAGAACCCCTGGAGTGTACTGGGGGCCCTAGTTCACAACTAGGGCCTTATGCCATCCTCCAGGAGAATGGCTCTTGCAACTGCATTAAATTCAACACAATTGTTTTGTACCTAGGAGAGGTGCTTGACCTATTTATATGTTGCTGGTTGTGAGACCCTAATGCATCGAGAGAAGTGCTTGAACCTTATAATGGTTGTTCTAATTTGTTCATTGTTGATTTTGATGTGAGGTGTGATTCAAATTTGTCGGATGGATTCTCTTGGTCTTAGAGAGTGTGACATGTTTTATGGTGCATCCAATTTCATACCTTGGCTAGTTCACGTTTCAAATGTTTTTGGAGGAGGCTGAGCTTTGGGAGTATATCGAGACAAATATCATTGCACCTACCAATCCAAAAAAGTTCTTCACTTATGCTAATAAGAAGGCTAGGGAAAAGAGACTCCTTCTTGACTTGTTGAAACCATTTCATCCCTCACATCGCAGATAATTTGTATGATAATTTGAAGTTTGAGGCTTTGGTTGGTTAATATTAGAGTTCTTATGTCTCTAGACAAATGCTCTTGTGAAACAAGCTTTTAGATATCTACATGAACACATATACACTATGGTGAGATACTTAGCTAGGGTCACATAGTTGAGAGATCGATGGGCTTCCATAGGGACAAGAGTGGAGGATAAGGAGTTGTTGTCCATTGCCTTAAATGGACTTCTTCCATCTTGGAAACCTTTTGTTCAAGGTGCTTGTTCTCATGAAAAATTACTAGATTTTGCGAAGGTTTGGGTTAACCTTGTGGGGAGAGATTAGGTTGGAGTCCTATTCAGAGCAACAAAGAAAGTATAAGACATAGCTCTTGTTGGGAGGATGGGGAAGGGAAGTAAGAAAAGATACAAGAAAGGTAAGAAAGAAATATCAAGTCTAGGTAAGAAAGATTTGAGTAAAGTGTAATGTTTTAGGTGTCATCAACTGATACATTATGCCATTGAGTGTTTGGAGAAGAAGAAGGAGACATTAGGAGAATTTTGAGGTCTAAAATGGGCCTCCTAAGAGAGGTAATAAAAGAATATGAGTTAGTCGTTTTGTGGGGAAGATATATTTATAGCTCACCTCTTACACTACAATCTATGTAACTATGGTTAAGTTAAATTGAAAAAATGGATATAAATAAAATTAACAAAATATCCTTTATGTATGTGACTAGAAATACAAATACTTTTGAATATATTTAAATATAATATAAGATACGTGTTTATGAATAAATGATTTGGAATATAATGTAATAAAAATACTTATGAGTATACCTACATATTTATAATGGTTAAGAACATGTGTTTCCTCGTTGGAGGTCATAGGTTTGAATCTAGAGGGAGGTAGGGTATGTATACCTCTGTAGACTTTAGTAGTCAAATCACTGTGCGAAGGGGTCCCTTGTCCCACAAACAAGGGGGTCTTATACACCAATTTGGTGTTTGTCTTGGACGTGACCTTAAAAATAGATTATTATTATTCAATAGTCAAAATATAATCTAATAAATGCATCACTTATTCAAAATTCAAAATATGAATATGTGGGGGTAGAAATTCATAAAGCACGTGAGAGGGTAAAATGAACACGTGAGAGCATTGAGCTCATACTTCATATGCATATTTAATGTTTACATTTTATATGACTTTGAGAAGATATTTGAATATAAATTTTTATTTATATAAAATACTTTTAGGGTACTCTTCGAGTAAAGTACTTTACTTTATGAATACATTTTTATTATATTAAAAAACAATTTATAGTACTTTTGTTATAATGAGTATTTCACTTACAACACTACCATGATTAATTATGGGTTTTCATCTTCCATTTAGAATGTGACAAATAAACATCTTTAATTCAAATAATACCAACTCAACCATAAGTGATTATATCATCCTATAAAACGTGCTTGGTTTTTTTAAAGTTGATTTTGATAGTGCATTTTTTGTTTTGAGGTCCATTTTTACCTCAAAATTCCCCTAATGAGGCCAATTAGGTTGCAATTGGTATTGTAGTAGGAGTGGATGAATTGAAATCACAATTTGAAACCACCTTCTCCATGGTATTTTCATAGAAACAAAAGAAAGTATAAGACATAGCCTTTGTTGGGAGGATGAGGAAGGGAAGCAAGGAAATATACAAGGGCAAGAAGGAAGAATCCGTTGAATCAAAATCTCATCACCTATTATTAAAAACCTGCAAATGATTAGAAGGCTTACTTATATATTTATGATATAATATTATAGGTGCCCCCCCCTAGAGTAAAACACATAAATGGTTATTTTCAAGCATTTTCCTCAACACATTTGCACATCTACATATTAATGGTATGATGATTTCAGTTATGGAGCTTCAATGTTATGCTATGTTGATCCACAGTCCCTATATGATGAAAAAGGTTTGTTGTATATGCAATTATGCTTATTACTCATCATCACGACAATATTAAACATGATATCTATGAAAATTGCAAAAAATAGGCTATGTTTATGATTATATCCATTTTAAAAATCAGATTTACTATAAAGCCATGACCTTCAAAGTTTATCAAGTTGTTAAAGTGATAACTTATGCATGCAACATTTATATTATGTATTTTGTGTGAAAACACATTAAGAAACTTTGATTATATAGGTATACATATACAATGGTATGTAGACATGGTCACTTGGAGTTATAAGGCATATGAAAGGTATAGATTGTGACCTATCTTAATGGATATAAGCATTGCCATAAATGTTATGCATTGCATTGTTTTAAACTGCAAATGGTATAAACCTTGGGTTTGATCTAATACATAATACATGACATATAATATATAGCATGTAAATGTGTTGCATATGATTGAACGTGCAAACAAAATATGCTCTAGCCTATTCACATGAGTATATGTGTCGACTTGATTAGTTATTGTTAAGAAAATTAGTGAGGAAATCTAAAAGTGAAACTTTAAGTTGTGTCAATAAAGGATTAAGTCCCAACCATTGATCTAGTAAAAGATCCAATGGCTGGGATCTTCTACAAGTAGAGGGCCCACAAAAACCCTAAACCAAGGAAAAGAAAAAGGGAAAGTTACCTGACAGTATAACCATTCGAATATGCGAAGAGGCGTGAGGAGCACACATAGGATAGTGGGTAGACTAGCCAGTGTGGCCCTGGGAAACCCACACCTGACATGAGAGACTAGTGTCTGTCCTTCCATACGATTTAACATAGGTATATAGACTAAGCAGGGTCACTGACACTTGGTGGCATTCCAAGTCTGCAAAGAAAGGACAAGCAACAGCCATATCGGGCAAAGAAGGAAAGGCCCGATCCGTACCAGTCCGCACACTCTACAGGAGTACGGGTTTACAGTGTGAATGACAGGGCTGTAAGAAGTCTGCAATTGTTTTTGTAATTTTTTGTTGAAATAAATAAAATCTTTCTTATCTCTCTCATTTCTATTTTTTATTGAGCAACTATTATGTTCCATAAAGAATGTGTATATTCCTTCTGCTAGTTTTACATGGTATCAGAGTGCAAGTTAAATGGAACAACTCTCATCAAACGAAATGGAAAAGGAAGTGTGTACGACCTGCCTGCCTTCTACCCAAACCAATGAGGTCTTGTATATAGATTATGGAGCGTCCAATCACATCACATGCCATTTTCACTACTTCAACAACCTAAGTGAAAAGGAATTTGGGTTTGAAATCTTACTTGGTGATGACACAATATTATAGGACACCTGATAGGTGATGACATAATATTATAGGTGCCTCTCTACATATCATGTGTCCTATATTTTCCTGGACTAAATAAGAATCTGGTCTCAGTGTCAGCCCTAGAAGACGAGGGTTATGAGGTCTCCTTCAAGGATCGATCAAGCCCAGAGGGTTGAGCAAGGGATTTGAACAAGTCATTGGAGTAAGAAAGGACAAGCTGTATAAATTACAGTTTGACTCCCACTATGCTCTAGCAAGCAACAACAACACAAGAGATTGTGAGCTATGGCACCGACATGTAGCTCGCCTTGGACATGGTTCTCTTATAATTCTGGGTAAAATTGTGATAGGGATGCCTTCATTCACTACAAAACACCATGAAGTGTATAAAGGGTGTGTTCTAGGCACATATGAAAGGGCACCAAGAGTGATTCGAGGTACAAGGGAATACTGGACCTAATTCACACTGATATCTGTGGTCCCATGTCCTCATTATCCATAAGAGGGAAATTTAGATACTACATCACATTCATAGATGACTTCTCCAGAAAGACCTGGATTTACTTCTTGACACGAAAAACCTCATAAGAGGTACTCAAGAAATTTCAAGAATTAAAATCCCTTGTTGAAACTCACACAGGAAAGAGGATAAGAGTCCTCAAATCTGATAATGGGGGGGGGGATACACTTCGCATGCCTTCAAGAGGTTTTGTGCTGAGGCTGGAATAAAAAGAGAGATGACAATTCCTTATACCCCTCAACAAAATGGGGTCTCAGAGAGGAAGAATAGAGCTATTGTTTGTGCAGCAAAAGCAATGCTGCATGATCAAAATCTCTCTAAGTTTCTCTGGGCAGAGGCTTGCAACACCACAATTTATCTTCAAAGCAGGAGTCCTCACAAAGCACTGGGAAATGTGACTCCGAAAGAAGCGTTTACCGGAAGGAAACCAGACATCAGTCATCTCAAGATCTTTGGGTGTGTTGCCTACTACCATATCCCTGTTGAAAAAATTACTAAGATCGATCCTACAACTGAGAAAGAGATTTTGGTTGGGTACAATGAGACCTCCAAAGCCTACATAATATACATTCCCACCACCAGGAAAAATGTTCTATGCAGATATGTAAAGTTTGAAGAAGAAAGAGCCCTCCGAAATTCATACCAAGAAAAGGACATCACAGAAACTGAAGCCCCTAGTCAAGAGGAAATCTCATCAGAAGGGGAAGATCTTCCCATAGTTGAACACCAAGAGAAAGAACAACCGACTATCTCTAGGAAAGGAAACCAAAATGGGTCGAGCAACTACTAAAGGAAGCAAATGAACAAGTAGAGTCGCCAAAAACTTCAGTGAGAACAAGCGTACCTCCTCAGAGGTATTCATGGTATCTTTCCCTCATGAGTAGTATGATTGAATCAAAACCAACCTGCTTTGAAGAAGCTATTGGAAGGAATCCCTAGAGGGATTCAATGGCAGAATAATATGCCTCCACAATAAAGAATAATGTGTGGGAAATTGTACCCAGACCCCTGAACAAATCTGTAGTCAGCTCCAAGTGGATATACAAAATAAAACATGTAGCGGATGGAAGCATTGACAAGCACAAGGCCATATTTGTTGCTTGAGGCTTCTCTCAAAAGGAAGGAGTGTATTATGAAGATACTTTTGCCCCAGTATCCCGATACACTTCCATTCGTACAATCATCTCTATTGCCACTCAGATCGGGTGGAGAATACATCAAATGGACGTTAAGACTGCATTTTTCAATGAGAACATTGAAGAGGAGGTATATATGGAACAACCAAGGGGATTTGAGGTTCACAACAGAGCGAGTAATGTCTATCATCTAAAGAAGGCCCTGTATGGACTCAAACATGCACCCAAATCTTGGTACTCCAGGATTGACAACGACTTACAAAGTATTGGGTTTATCAAGAGCAATGCCGACCAAAATATATACATCCTTATAAAAGGAGAGGACATCCTCATTCTTGTACTATATGTGGACGATCTCTTTCTAACAGGGGTAGAAACTTTAATAACATATTGCAAGAAAGATCTGGCTAAAGAGTTTGAAATGAAGGACCTAGGATTATTGCACTACTTTCTTGGGCTTGAGATCTGGAAACAAGAGGGTTGAGACTTTCTTGGGCCAAGGAAAGTATGCAATTGAGATCCTCAAAATATTTGGGATGGAGGACTGCAAACCCATGACCACCCCCATGATTATTAATCTCAAGAAATTAAATTCATCCGAGTCAGACAAGGTGAATCCTACCATCTATAGACAATTAATTGGATGCTTAATGTATTTGACTAATACTAGGCCTGGTATATGTTTCGATGTCAACACTCTCGGTCAACATATGATAGATCTAAGAAAAATACATTGGGTTGCAACAAAACACATCTTGAGGTATCTGAAGCGCAAAATAGAATTTGGCATTCAATACTTACAGGGAGACAAAGTCAATCTAGTGGGCTATTCTGATTCAGATTGGGTTGGAAGTACAATTGACAGGAAGAGTACCTCTGGTTTTTTCTTCAGCCTAGGTTCAAGCATGATATTGTGGTACAATAGAAAGCAAAAATCAGTCGCACTCAGTTTAGCAGAAGACGATTATATGGTAGCCAACCAAGCAAGTTGTGAATTCATTTGGCTTCGAAATATTCTTGTAGATCTTTTTGACACAGACTTGGACCCCACCACAATATTCTGTGATAATCAAAGTTGTATCAAGTTATCTGAAAATCTAGTCTTCTATGATAGATCCAAGCACATTGAAATCATATATCATTTCATCAGGGACAAAGTACAAAAAGGGGTGGTAAAACTTCAGTATGTTCCCACTAATGAACAAGTTGCAAACATCTTGACCAAAGGACTACCAAAGGGAAGGTTTGAATATTTTTGAGAAAAAAATGGGTGTTGTAGAAAACCCATTCCTTAATAAGAGGGAGTGTTAATAAAATTAGTGAGGAAAAGTAAAAGTGAAACTTTAAGTTGTGTCAATAAAGGATTAAGTCCCAACCATTGATCTAGTAAAAGATCCAATGGTTGGGATATTCTACGAACAAAGGTCCCACACAAACCCTAAGTTAAGGAAAAGAAAAAGGGTAAGTTACCTAGCAATATAGCCATTCAAATATGAGAGGAGGCGCGAGGAGCACACACAGGATAGTGGGCAGACTAGCTAGTGCGGCCCTGGGCAACCCTCACCTGGAATGAGAGACTAGTGGATGCCCTTCCATATGATTTAGCACATGTATATAGATCGAGCAAGGTCACTGAGAATTAGTGGCATTACAACACTGCAAATAAAGGACAAGAAAGAGCCATATCGAGCAGAGAAGGAAAGGCCCAATCCATACCAGTCCGTATGTGCTACATGAGTACGAGTTTACAATGTGAATGACAGGGCTATAAGAAGTCTGCAATTGTTTTTGTAATTTTCTGCTAAAATAAATAAAATCTTTCTTATCTCTCTCATTTCTGTTTTGTATTGAGAAAATATTATGTTTCACAAAGAATGTGTATATTCCTTCTGCTATTTTTACAGTTATGATAGTGAAGTGACAAGGTTGATGACAATAAGTAAAAGACATTTGAGTTGATGTAGCACATGGTTATGCGAGGTGATAGAGATATGGTATCAACCTTGTTATTGGGTAGGAGATATATGGTATATACGTTTAAAGCTTGTGTAAATTGTTTGAAGTGTTGAGTTGGCATGCACATATGATGGTAGGTTTTGAATGGTGATGTGATGGGCTGGCCATGCATTGAATTTACAAGGATGTTGGAATTTAATCCCACAACCTCCTGATTTACCACCTCACTCCACATTGGGTTTTGGTCATTTCGTTTGACTGAAGCCGTGGAGAAATAGAGCTAGAGATTGGCTTGGAAATCCTGCTCCTGATAGTTGCAACAACTGTTTCACCCATAACACTGGTATAAAAGAGATTCAAGGACATGTATGTACTCGCCAGTTTTTTGAACATCTCTTGCATTAGTTTTGTGAAACAATGAAGTGAGTAATGGCTCTAGTTTTTGACTGGTATTGAGTATGTGGCTCTTTCTTCCCATTTTTCTCTCTTATTGGAAATTTTGTTCAAGGGTTCTGTTATTAAAAGAAAAAAATATATTTTTATTCTTTTCTCAATGACTTCATACATTATTTCAGTTTCCATCCTCTTAAAAATTTATTAGTTTTGGTTTTCAAAATGGTATGAACAAAACCCATTTGATAAAATATTTGAGTTTCGACATGAGTTCAAGCTCCCGTAACAATTTCCCTACTGCTTGATATGCTAGCCTTTAAAAACCCTTCATTTTGTTGAGTGAATTGTGGCTTCAAACCACGGTGGTCATATTTGATGTGGGTCATGTATTGTTTGAAGTTTTGGGTTAAAAGCCCTATTTGTGTATGAAAATACACCCAACCATATTTTATTTTTAAGTGGATAAATTTTAATTTGTGCATGAGCTCGTGACCAACATCAAAATTCTTTGTCTCTGTCGAGGATAAGTTGGGTTTTGAACCCACGACCTTGGTGGATTTTTGATTGAGTATAAGAAATATGTACTTGTTGTTTGCTCTGGTAATACAACCAACATATGTTCTTGCTAACTCTGGTTATTTGGGTTTCAAACTCGTACCCATATTATGGATACAAGTTATTTACCCTTTCATTTCTTACTCTACCAATATTATTATGTGTAAACTCTTATTTGATGCTGAGTCTAAATCAAGTTTCGAACTCATGATCATAATTGTTTTTTTTGGATTGAGTTTAAAAGTTGATATGAGTTGTTCGAAACTAAACAATGATTTTTTTGTTGGAAAGATGGGATTTTCGAGTTCGAATTTGAGTTGGAAAAGTTTGGTTTTAAAAGGATTATCATATTATTTTATTGCCTAGTCATATAGGTTTCGAACCCTAGTTATGTTTAAACCTGTCATGTTTAGTTTGAAATAAACGATTTGGCTATATGCATTCTCTGTTGACAGTGTTCTAAAAAATTTGAGTTTAAAACATATGGTCACGATATGGCTATAACTTGGTATGCTACAACACTATGCCCATTTTGGATGCATTACTATATATTGTATGGTTGTGTGCTTTTGTTGGCCACGACATCCCTTTGAAATTATGGAAGGTATAACTGATATAGCCTAAAAATTTGCATTTCTCTTGAGCTTAATTAATTACTTCAGTTTATACTTTGGTCATTTGATTATTTCAGTGAACCCAGAACAATCATAAGCTTTGATAACTGGGTCTACATTAAAGAAATGTTGATTAAATTTGTTAGTTTGATAATATAAGTTCAAACTATTGATTACAAATGAAATGCATGTTTGGAAAAGGAATGGAAGGTCTGATACACTGATTTAAAGTTTATGTGTCTTTTATGTAAACATGGCATTATCACCTCATCTCATACCACTTCCATAAATTATTCCTAAAAGTTCCAAAACATATTTCATTTTATTTCATAAATTTTCTCCCCCTGTTTATGTAAATAGAATATTTTTAAGGAAGTGATCTATGGAAGATTGATTTATATGGTCTTGATATATGAACAATTTGTTTTGATTTGAAAGAATTATGGGATATTTTTGGCATACTTAAAAGATTGTGGAAAATGACTTATAAGTGTTCTATCATGAACCTTGTTTAGATTGGAAATACAATGAGTTATGAACATAATTAATTGGTTGTAAATGGATTATGAACATGCATTTGTCATGAATCCATGTCATATTATGATACTTTCCACAAATTATAAATCCTTTATCACGATTCCCGTGTAATTTTTTATTTCATTTTCATTTCATTGCCCATGTTCAAAGAGATTAATGACAATTTAGTAAAGAATGTACAATTTGGTTATTCAGAACAACAAACAAGGAGAGGGAAACTTATGCTTTTCTTCCTTGTTTTCCTTATTCCCTTCATTATCCCTTGGCATGATTGATTGCTTGGTCTGTTAGAGCCATTGTTAATTCATTTGAAAGAAAAATAGTATTTGATGTTTAATATATTGTGTCATGTATATTCACTAATTAGATAATGATGTTATATAGATGAGTTTCTTCAGCTCTGGCAGTAATCACAATGGTAATAGGGGAAACAAAGGACAAAAAAAAAGAATGCCTAATTCTTTTGTGAAGCAATGTAGAAATAAAAGAATGACATTTTCAATTCATTTCGATGCTAATTCAGAGGAATTCAATCGGCTGGTGCAAATCAACTATTTGAACCTTGCTGGCTACTTTGCTTTTCAACCACCTCAAGCACATGTTTCTCCTCTTTTGCAGCCGCACCCGATCGTAGCTAATTTTTCTGAGCCACCTCATATGCAACCAACCAATGATGGCTGGGAAAATGTACTTGCAAATCCTCCCTCTAGTATATTCCATTGGCCTAATGTCTCATTGCCACCTCCTCCTCCTCCTCTACATCCTATGCCTCCTATTGCTTCTGCATATTCTCATGCACATTCTGTCCAGGTTCCTAGAAATTATAAAGAATTGACTCTTGAACCTTAGTTGGATAAAGGGAAACAACCTGCAATTTCTGTAAGCTTTGATTCATCCGAGACCTCCTCCTACACAGTTAAGTCTCTCCCTGCCAAACTTGAAGATAATGAAAGAAAAATAACTTTTGATGACATGCACCTTGAAATATCAAGAGTTGAAGAGAAGAAGTCTGCTGATCCAGACTTCCTTAATCACATGGATGCACTTTTAGAGGGAAGTAGACAAAGGGAGGCTACTTCAAATAAAAAATATTATTTCTGATTTTATTTTTATCGTGTGATGACACTTTCACTTTGACATTCGAGACATATTTTTGAGACAACATACATGATATTATTTTTTTGAAAACTTTTCATATATATCATGAAATTATGATGTTTTTGGAAATACAAGTGTTTTGATGATGTGACATCATTATATTTTTTTCTTTTTGATATATATTATGATGTTGACTATGCATGATATTTGAGTAAATCTGGAGTAACAAGGGAAACACTATTTGAGAATAAAATTTTCCTATCTTGACTAAAATTATTTAACTTTATAGCAAAAGGTAGTTGAACCACTTGAACTACTTTTTGAATACAAAAAAGTAAGAAAGGAAGGACAGACATGGACATGAGAAAATATAGAGAGATACTTCTGATAAGGTTTGCTCTTGTCTCAAGCGAGAATACTTATTCATTTATTCATTTCTGAGTTTCTTCAGAGCTAAGTCATCTTGTTGATAACATGGTTATTCTAAAGGTTGCAAAAGAAAAGACTAAGAAGCATAAACTTGTAACATGCTTCAAAGGTCATTCATTTATATTGAAATTATGTTTACTCTTAGTTAGAAGTTTCGAATATAGTTTTAGTGCCGATTATTGCTAGTTTTTTAGAGTCAAGACTATGATGCACTTGTATCTTGGATTGATCTGGTTTATTTTCAGTCTCAGTCTTGTTTGAGACATTAGTTGTCTATATATGAGATAAAATAACATCAAAGACTTCTAAGTCTAGTTTTGGTCCAAACCCTTGCAGAGGTTTGTAAAGAGAAACTTGGTTGTAACTCAGAAAGATATCAATAAAATTATTGCCGATTTCTTCTCATTTTTTGAGACTTGTTGCGTACTATTTTTTTTTTAGATTTATGTTATCTTGCATTTACTTATTTAATTGTTTATAAAATTCATTTGCAAGGAATTCTTCTATTTTTAAAGTTTACTTTACATTAAAGCATTTAGATTTTATAATAGCATCAGGCCCAAGAACTTATTTCTTTAGGGATGATTGAAATTTTTGATAGGCTATAAGCCTAGGGTGATAATCCCGCCTATCTCACATGGCCTAGAGAGATTAAAAGAATGTTTGCGTGAGGATATAACCATTCCTCGGCTCAACATAATAAAGTTTATGTAAGAAATATTTGAGAAAAGTGAAATGTTTTAGGGGTTACAAATTATCCCACATTATGCCAAAGAGTGTCTAGAGAGAAGAAGAGGAAGGCCAACTAGGTTGCAACTGATACTGTAGCACGAGTGGATGAGTTAGCATCCCTACTTGAGATTTTCTTCTCCATGGTCGCGTTTTTATCTTCCAACACTATCTCAAGCATTGGATGGTATGTGGATAGTGTGACATCAAGACATATGACTTATGATAGGAAACTCTTCAACAAGTTTCAGGAGCAAGTGGAAGGAATGAGAGAGGAATTGGGTGATAATGCTACGTATTGTGTGAAAATAATGCACTCCATTTCCTTCCAAATACCATTAAGTGTTGTTCTTGAGTTAAATAATGTTTTGTTCTTTCTTGGTTTGAATAAAATTTTTATTTTGATTTCTTGTATGGAAGATCTTTAGTGTAGAGCTACATTTGAAGGGAAACAATGTACTATCAATGATTGTAGTCTAGTGAGGTTGAGGATTTTGAGTAGAAGTGTGTGTGATGGTGGCCTTCACAGGTTGTTTCTTGATCCTGTGGCATTTGTACATGTTGAGGGATGCTAGGTGAGAATTTCTAGTCTCAAGGGCGCATATGCAAAGCATGTATGGAAATATGCCATGTGTTATCCCTCGAGATGTTCCAGGATGTCATTGGAACGATGTCGAGGTTTCCCAGGGGATAAAACTCAAGATGAGTCTTAAAGCCCTATATGTAGTAAAGTAAATCATGAAAATTTTGTTAAGTTTCTCTCTCTCTCTCTCTCTCTTTCAAAACTCTCGACGCTCAAACAATCTCAGCTCAGATGATAAAAACCCTCAACCCCAAGAGGCATATGTACACAAGTATTTTAGACAATTGATATTTAAAGGTGGGTGAAATGGTGGATTGGAAGGAAAACGAGGTAAACATACAAGGAACTGTCGAGAATGAATCTTGGAACTTATAGAAACATAATAATGTGATGAAAAATTAAGCATTCAATAGTTCTAACAAATGTATACAGATCTAAAAACATGATTCAAATAGTTATACATCCTCATACATTCAAATACATGGAGGTACCCTTTGAATATCATTTAAATGCATAAGGAAATGACAAGAAATGGCCATTTTTTAAGAGGAAATCACTTCTTTTCCATGACTATACACCAAACAATAACACTAAATATGTTGCATAACCTACTACTTGAAATTTTATTAATAAGATCTGATACAAGAAGCCATATGGGAGAGGTGGCTTTACAAGAACAAAAACACAAAAAGAAGAAGAGTTACAGATTGAAACATAAAGTAGGGGATGAATCTCTTGGAGCCTGCTGATTTCACCATCTGTATGTTCTTGAGGTCTGTTGATCTAACAATTTTGAGTATAAGACACTCTTAAATTACCCAAAGTGTCGACCCTTCAAAATGAGTGTCTCCTTTCTTTTATCTCCACATCGATATTCAAAACTGCTTATTTAAACCATTTACTACTTCTTGGATTCACTTACCGCTTCTTTATCTTTAGGAAACCTCTATTCCCACTGTTTAGTAAATATCTACATCACATGGAAAAAATTCTTACCCAAAAATACTCTCCTCAACAATTTGCTTGATTTATTCTTTTCATTGGGTTCGCCTTGCACTACTTGATTCTCCTTGTTTTCCTAAAGAGAGCTTGAGGAATTGGCACATGCGGTGTGACTCTTTTCCCATGGGATAATCAATCTTATTCACGTTCCTAACCATCTGATTGAGGTTGGCATATATTTCATATGATGGTTGTGGAAAATTTTTGAAGACTCTCTTCAATAGGTGCAAGATTTCGAAGTTTCTTGCCAACATTTTCATGATGTTCTGCCCTAGCAAAACCCTAATCAGTTTATCAAATTGTCTGTCATCATTCCTTTTCTTCTCCAGGAACTTTGCATACCTCTGGTATGAGAGGAAATATTCATTTCCCTCCCAAGTAGCTGGAAGTCCAAGGGCGATGATGTCCTTAAAGATCTTTTTGAAGGATGACACTTCTCCTATTATCTCATGCAACTTACTTTCAACATTTTTTAGTTTCCTCCTTTTAGTGAGAAGCTTATTAGCATTGATGATAATACTAATTCTGTCATTAACATCTAGGTCTTTGAGCTGCTCTCTAATTCTGTTGTTTAAGAATTTTATAATCTCATTGGCCAAATCGGGTTTATTTTCTAATTCAGACATTACTAGGACTGTCTTCTTTGGCTAACTTTATCAACTCTAACTCATCTCCCATCAAATAAAAGTGTGCCCAATTATCAATTTTTAAAGTGGCTATTTGATCCTAGATCACATGTTTTGCTGCCTTCAGGGCCAACCTTCCTGTAACTTTTCTCTGGAGCTTTTCTACTTCATTTAGAGCCTCATTTTTATCTGTATTTAATCTAGACAAGAGCACTTCTATGCTCTTGGCTTGCTCTTCTATCTATATAATCTTAGCACTTTAGTTATTCAGTTGTGATTTCAAAGTGCCTACTTCTATTTCCTTCACACTGAGGTCAACCTTTACTTTAGCTAGACCCTTAGTTGGGTCAGTAACATCAACTTGTTCTTTTCCCTGCCTCGATGCTTGATCCAAATAACTCTATCGACTCTTGAGAATTTCATTTTCTATTCACAATTTTTTGATTTTTCTTTGTAACCGTGTGTTGTTCTCCTGACTCTTCTTTAGTTGGAGGAACAACTATTCCTTTTTTTCATAACTAGCCTGCAATTATGGTGTTTGCACATGCTGAGCTTCAAGAATGTTCAACCTCTTTTTCAATACTTTGATGTCAGTGTCTTTCTGCTTCATGAGATCTCTTATAATGGTGGGATATTTAGGATCAACTCCCAAGGCTATTATCTTTCTTTCAAGCTCTGCTACCCTTGTCTGATTTGCCTTAGTGGCTATTTTTTCTTGTTTCAACTGTTTGTGGATTTTGATTGCAATTTCCTTCATCTTCCTTTCACTAGTAGAGGACTGTAGGACTCCTTGGTGCAAGATATCACTTCCCTACCGATTAAATTCAATTAGGTTAGGAGACTTCATTTTAACTGCTTTAAGTTTGACATGGGTTAGTTTATAATCTGTCGAGGAAAGTTGATTTTTTACTTTTGATTCTAGTAGAGCTAGATTAAAAGTACCCTCTTGGTGATCCACTGTTGTTAGTAGTTTGACCTGTGGAGATTCCCCTCCTCCTACTGGAGGATAAAATTCTCTTGGAGTTTCCCTATCATGTCTTTTTATATCTAAATAATGAGAAAACACAATGGGTGGCTTCCCTATTGCTCCACCACTGTGGTTTCTTTCTTGAGGGATCCAACGAACAATAGGGAAAAGGGAAATGTTCAATGGTTAGAGGTGGCCCTTTAGGTTCACTCTTCCCTTGAGTTATATGTAATACACTCTTTCCTTTATCCACAAACTTTGCTAGGATGTATTCCTCTTCTTAGTCAACTAATTTAGGCTTCTTGCTTTGCTGTTCATATACCTTCGATCCTGATTGAGCTTCTGATAGTGGACATTTCAGGATTTTAGTAGCTTGGACTGAGATGGATTGTGATGATAATGCCATTGAGCCAGGGGCCTCTCTTTCCAATATTTCCCTGACTTCCTCCCAAGATTCTAGGTTTGTGGTCCTTTCTATCACCCTTTTGACTCATGCTTGTAAGTTGGTTTTCTAGCATCAATCACACCATGAGGATCATATACCTAGATGTTTTCTCTTTCAAAATCAAACTGTCTTAATATTTCTTCAGCTTTAGAAAAATCTATTTCTTGTTATACCAAGAAAGGGCCAATCTCCTGTGGCAAAGTAAAAGTGATTTATTTTCTATGTTGAG
>ML777194.1:692383-703371 GCA_009831015.1 Picea engelmannii
GGTTTGAAGAAGAAGCTATTTCAAAAATTTAAAAGGTAAAGGAAAGAGTAAACTCCAAGGGATGTAAGAGATCTCGGGTTATGTTAAAACCAATTTGTAGGAGGCGTCGAAGAAGACTACTTGTAGTCTACTTGTAGTCCTTCCTCGTTTGAAAAACCCGAGCGTATGCTTTGACAAGAATAATACTCTTTGGGTCTAGTGAGGATTTTTACTTCTATTTTATTCATTAAAATGCCACGTATCGACCTTTCATTCAGAAGGGGTCTTTAAATGAGAAATAACGTGAAATTTTGAGTGACATCGTTACTGACTTCAACACGACCCCACAAACACGTGGTAACCTTTCGTTGATCTATGCTGGTGCTTATGTGGAAAGGAAGCATACTACATGTTTTCGGGCTCAAGGTGTTGTTCCGAATCTCCAATGGGTCCCCTTTGTCCAGGTGGAAAATTCTAATTTGCTCTGATGAGTGTTCTGCTGGCATGCCATGTTGTCACTGGTCATTCTAAGTATCCTTGGTGGAATGCTGAGTCGTCTACACTTTTTTCTGAGTGGGTGGACAAGTGTGTGCTTTGTAATGGGAAGATAGGTGGTTTGGTGAAATGATAATACCGCTGTTGCAACCCAACAAAGGTGGTTTTCTCTTCCATGTTTTTATCGAGTGATACCATACATTTTCTGATGTGCGTCTCCTCAAACCATCGTCGCACTGCTTATGCTCCTTATCTCTCATGCATGTTTATGGTGTGACATTGATCACTTGTTGTAGATTTGTCTTGTTTGTAGTCGTCTGATGATCATGCCCCACACCTTCACTGACACTTGGTTCTTGGGATCTGGTCTCTTGGTAAGCCCCCATTCTATTAGAACTTAGGTCCTTATGAGATGTGATAGGACATGCTTTAACTTTTGAGAAATGCCCATGCCCTTAAATATTTCCTTAGGCACCTAGGGCATGTATTTTCTATTATTTTCTTCAATTTTCCTCAAAATATCTTGGATATTTTTTGTTTAGAGGCTCTAGAAACCCACCCTTTGTCTCTAACTCATCCAATCTCTTCCTTATGACCTCAACAAACCTTCATATCAGTGACAGGGTCAAATATGGTACTAACATCAACTCCAACGAGGACAACATAGCCCTATGGTCTAGTGAGAACTGTAGATCAAGTGCCTTCTTATGTTGGGTTATGGAGTCTGCTTTGAAATGATACATCTCCCTCATAGCTGGAAAATGATTTGATATGTGGAACCAAAAATGCTCAACAACTTATAACATTATAACTCTACCTACTTTCTCATGTAACAAATGGTGAATGAAGTAAAATTAAAAAACAAAATCCATGGAAAGAACTGAAATGAAATTATTTATGTATCGGGTAAGAATCTTTGCAATGCTTAGTATTGCAAGAAGTGTTTGAGGAATCTCCCATTCACAAGATCCCCCAACAATTCTCCATCCAGCCGAGCCAATTCATGTGATATTATCTTGACCTGCAACAACTTGGAAGGGTCAAGGCCAAAGATTGTCAAATTTTCCATGCTTTCCCTTAGCTTCCCTTCGAGTATCCCACTTTATGACTAGATCTCCTATCATGAAATTTATTTCTTTGTTCCTTTTATCAAATATTTCCTTCATTCTTTCTTGGTGAATCTAGGATTTTATCTGCACCTGTTCTCTTACTTGCTAAACTTCGATCAATTGGCTGATTCTCCTCTGCATATCATCTGATTCTGCCTCCTCATATTATAGTAGCTTCATAATAGGAAGGCTAATTTGAATACGGAAAATGGCTTCCAATCCATATACCAGTTGAAAAGGAGAATTTCCAATGGACCTCTTTATGCTGACCCTGTCTGCCCAAACTACATACTTCAAGTGAAAATACCATGTTTTTTTATTCTAGGACAACATTTTCTTGATAATCTTGATGCGGTTCTTATTAGAGGACTTAGCCAAACCATTGCATTGTTGGTAGTAAGTAGTAGAGTGTCCGAGCTCCATATTATAGTTTTGGAAGAATTGAAGCAATTTGGCAGACTTGAAGGCCTCAACATTATCCGTGATGATCTTCCTTGGGAACCCAAATTTGGCCAAGATATTCTCCTTAATGAATTTTATGATTACTGTGTCAATTGCTTCCCTTGTAGGGATGGCCTCTACCCATTTGATGGAGTAATTTGTGGCTACCAAAATCCATTTATGCTGTCCACTAGAATTTGGATTGATTTCACCGATGAAATCCAATCCCCACTGCTGAAAAGGTGCCTCAACTTTGATAGGTCTTACTAGAAGGGGCAACAATTTTTTCTTTCCTGCAAACATTTGACATTCTACACATGCTTTAACAATGAAATTGACATAAAAAAACATTGAGGGCGAATGATAACCAACCATAAGGATCTTGTAGGAAATGGCTCTCGAAGCATGGTGACCCCCACATAATCCCTTGTGAAACTTAGTGACAATGCCTTCAGTTTCTTCTTCAGTGAGGAAATTTATCAAAATCCCTCTCGGATCCTTCCAAAACATATTTTCTCCCAAAATGCAATATTTAACAACCTTAAGTTTAATAGACCTAGCCTTGGCTTTGTTCCATGTTGGTGGGAAACTTAAGTGCTGTAAGTAAGAGATAATATCCTTATACCAATCAGAATGATAAAATTTAGGATTCAACTTCAAGGATGGTTCTTGTGTTTCATCTTCTTCAGGTTCTGTTGCTGTGATGCTTGTTGACAATGCATTCATGTCGAAATATTTGCAATTAGATTCAACTAGGAGCTTGGCAAGGCCTTTTCCATTTACATGTTTTGTGGGCTTAATCTCCACATCATACTCCTAAATCTTGGCAATCCATTTACCTCTTCTTCCCTCACTATTAGGCTATGTGAGAATATCTCTTATAATATTGGCGAGTAAATAAGCTAATATCTCAGAGTGCAATATATAATCTTTGAACGCTTTCAATGCCTTGACTAGGGAATGCGATTGTTTCTCCAAGCTACTATATATCAGTTCAACATCTCCCAAGGCCTTGACAAAAAAGGCTATGGGATGCTCTTGATTTTATTCATTTTTCAATAACAACACAACAACTATGGTATGTTCCGAGGCAAAAGAGAAAATGAGGAACTCCTTATCATAGTTTGGGCTAACCAGAACTTGAGACTCTCCTAATGCCTCTTTGATATTCTGAACATACTCTTTATCTTCATTAGTCCGCTTGACTTCATGATCTTTCTTCAACATGTCATTGATATGTTTTACCATTTCAACAAAATTTGGGATAACTTTTCTCATAAAATTGATCTTACCCAGGAAGGATTGCGCTTGTTTCTTGTTTCTAGCCAAGACGATTTGTTTGATGGCCTCCACCCTTTTTGAATCTATCTTCACCCCTTCCTTGGATACTATATGGCCCATAAGTTTTCCTTCTTTCATATAAAAATAAGACTTTTTGAGGTTCAAAGACAAGCCAAATTTCTTGCATTTCACAAAGGTCTGCCTTAAATACTTGATGTAATCTTCATCTGTCTTTGAAAATACAATCATGGAATCAATATATATAACAATGAATCTTTCCTTCTCTCCCACAAAAGCTATGTCCATAGCTCTTTGAAATGTTGTTCTTGCATTTATGAGGCCAAAAGGAATTTTATCATACATGAAAGTCCCCCATGGTGTTGTAAAGGATGTCTTTACCCTATATTCCATATGCATTGCCACTTGGTTGTATCATGAGAAACCATCCATCATGGAGATTATATTTCCCCCACTAATTTCCACAGTATATGATCCATCTTAGGAAGGGGGGTAGTTATCCTTCAGTGAGAATTTATTTAGGTTCCTAAAATCCACATAGAGCCTTATTTCTCCACTCTTTTTTCTCACCGAAACGAAATTTTCTACCCATTCTGAGTACCCGAGGGGAATTATAATATGAGAATCTAGTACTTTCCTTATATATTTCTCAATAGTAGGCATCAAAAGAGGGTTAACTTACCTTAGCTTCTTCCTAAAAGGTTTAGTACCAGGCTTGAGAGGTATTCTGTGTTGTATGACGCTGGTATCATAAGTATTCAAGTCCTCGTATTTCCAGGAAAAAAACATCCATGTATTCTGTTAGCACTGAAAGCCACACTTTGAATGCTAAAGTGCAAGCTCAATACCCATCAATAGGTTTGCAAGGTAAGATTTTAAGAAAAAGTGTCAAATGGATAAAACTCAACCCAACAATGTAAATCACATAAAGTTCTAGATAAGATGCATCAACAAATGAGGTATTGTCTAACTTAGATCAAAGTTTTAAAGAGTAATGTGGATAGAAGGAAGAATTTAGTGAGAAATATGAAGTAAGTTTACTATTAGCATTATGCATTACTAGCAGACCAATGAAGAAAAAAATTTAGACACAATAACTTCTTTAATTAAATCTTAAACTCCGAGAATGATTATAACAACATCACAATCAAACATCCATTGTAATACAACTATAAAATATCAATTGAAACATTCAATGACAGTAAATTCAGAGTAAGAGAGAAGCAAGATGTCAGGAAAGAAGATGACTTCTATTAGACAGAAATTCTCAAGTCTGATACATAAAAATCCAGGGTTGGATCTGTTACATCAATACATTACAAAAAAAGTCTCATCTCAACCATTCGAACCCCTCAATGAATTCTAATGCCTATATTATATCTTATATTGTGAATGATAGAATTACAATTCAAATCCCACCCTCTAGCATAGGATTCCCGCATCTGAAGCTGAAGTGACTACAACTGTACAATAAAAAATAACAAACTGCTACAAAATAGACTAATGTTGTCCACTACCCTAACATCTTTAATATGCATGATGAAGTGTCCCTTGAGTGCATCTTCTTTTTGTTAGTTGTCCCTCCATCTTTAAACTAACATCCAAGAAGCTGTCCCATACTTCTCTAGCCATCTGGAAATCGTTGGTCCTCTTGAAACATCCAGAACATGAGTTGGCAAAAAATTCTGTAGTGCCATCGGTATTAGCCAATTCACAACAGCTGATTGTATAAGCCAGTTCCCAGCGGGAGGAGCTGCGAACTTTCTTGTAGCTGCTTAACATGTCTACCAGAGCCCCAAAACACCCAAAAAACCATCTTAAGAGCCATAGATGCTGTAAAAACTCATTATCGGGTGTATGAGTGAAAAAATTAATCATAGGCATCATACTTCACCAAAATCTCAAAAATGCAAGAAACAAGCACTGTCCACAAGTATAGACCATAACCAAGTTTACAACAAACGATTTTCTATAGTAAGTGCTAGAACTGAGAGTTCACAACACTAGGTTGGCTGTACAAGGTTCACAGCGTGAGAGCAAAGTTTTTTGAAAACCTAGGTTGGATAATCAAAGCAATTGTAAATGAATAATGGCTATGGTGGTTGAACAACAGAGTGTTTTATAGCTTGCAAAGACCAGATTCAGGGTGTGAGGAGCTCTGGAGCTGAATAACAATTTTTGAGAAACTTCGCAATGCCAGACATGAGTTCGCAACACCACCAAAAGAAACAACCATCCAACCTTTTCCAGACCTTAAAAGTAGGTGGGAAAGCTCATGAAGTACCTGGTAGCCTGGAGCTAACTGCTGACATCACCAAATTTGCTCAGGAATGGCTTAAAGTGGTCAAAGCACCAACCATCCTCTGCCACCAGTTCGCAGTGGAGTTTGTAGCGCCAGTCATAGTCTGCAACAACTACTCCAAAATTCGGTTTGAATGCTTCAAGGAAACCGTTAGGATTTGCAAATTTATGATCCCTGTAAGCTGTTAGAGATTATATTTGAAAAAATACAAACTCCTGTCATGTCAAAAAGTGAATGATTAACTTGAATGAAAAAGAGTACTTTGAGGGTGCTGTGAACTCTACTAGCGAGCCAACAACGCTTAAGTTACAAACTGATCTGACATCATGAGAAAGTAAAGTGACATATGGAGGTACTTGACACAACTTATGAGAGAGATGTCAAAGTGATGATGTTAATTAGAAAGAAGTGACTTCTAAGGTACTAACACTCTTTGTCATGATAATTTCCAATTTGATCCATGACATAACCACACCACAAGACCTTATACTAATGATAAAAGACTTGGTTTATTGAAATAAAAATGAAAATGACCCTAGGAGGAAATCATAAAACTAAAAAGAACATACGACTCAAAAAACAAAACAGAAAATGATTTTTTGACCCTCCGACAACTTTATGTGATAACATTGGCTCCACAAGGGATGGCATGCTCCCTATGAGCTACCAAGAACATGCAGTTTCAGTGTCTTATCCAAGGGATATGGGGTCATTTATTCAAAAGAGAAAAAAACAAACTAAAACTGATATTTACAATGGAAGGGAAATCCAATCATGGCTTTAAGAAAAATACTTCTTCAGAAAGTGCCCATTAACAAGGCCACCAAAAATTTCAGAGTCTTCGAAGTTCTGCAATTTATAAGTGTTATTTTGAAAAACTTCAGAAATATTGAAAGGACCAATCCACAAGGTTTCAAATTTACCATGTTTTCCTTTGTCTTTCCTTTGTGCATCCCACTTGAGCACCAAGTCTCCCAGCTGGAAATCTTCTTTGTTTACCTTCTTGTCAAAAGCTTGCTTGATCTTCTGTTGATGAATCTGTGATTTATCAAGGAGATGCTCCTTGGTCTACTGTACTTCTACTAGTTGATGCATCCTTCTAGCCATATCATTTGGTTGTCCTTATTGGTCCTGAAGAAACTTTTCCACAGACAAGGCAAGCTGAGTAGGAAAAACAAATTCAGTCCCATAAACAAGTTGAAAGGGGGAAATACCAAGTGATCTCTTTGTAGTTACTCTATCTTCCCATAGAGAAAATTTTAGCTTTGAGTCCCATGATTTCTTGTTTTCCTCCAATAAATTTTTAATAACCTTTACCAGGCTCTTGTTAGAAGACTCTGCTAAACCATTACCTTGGGGGTAATAAGGGGTAGAATGAACTAGTTGAATCCCATACTTCTCACAAAATTTCACTAATGGTTCAACTTTGAAAGATGCAACATTATTGGTAACAATCTTGCTTGGGCAACCAAACCTTGACATAATATCTTTAAGAAAACCAATAATTACCTTGTGTGTGGCACTCCTTGTAGGAATGGATTCTATCCACTTGGTGAAATAGTCAGTTGCAATCAAAATCCACCAATGTTGACCACTTGAAGCTGGATGAATTTCCCCAATGAAGTCAATTCCCCATTGCTGGAAAGGACCAGAAACCACTACAAGCTTTAGGGGCAAATATTTCAGTTCCTGCTTGCCTAAAAATTTATGACATTTATCACATGCTCTAATATTTGCACAAACATCAGTAAAAAGGCTAGGCCATAAATACCTAGCTCTGAGTATTTTATATGTTGTGGTCCTCCAAAAATGACGACCTCCACACAAGCTATCATGAAAACCAATCATGGTCTTTTGAGCCTCCTCTGGATCCAAACATCTCAAAATAACCCCTAGAGGATATTTCCAATACAGTATGTGATCAACGATGCAATATCTGATTGCTTTAAGCTTCAAAGCTCTCACCTTGTTCTTCTCAAAACCATCAGGAGGCTGCAACTTTTGTAAGAAATGAATAATGTCTTTGTACCAAATACATCCTGCCAACTTTGGACTGATATGTGAGCTATTATTAGAGATATCAATATGTTGGTTTTCAGAGTTTAGGTTCATGAAGTTAACCCCTAGTGATTTACAATTTGATTCATCTAGTAACCTAGATAAAACTTTCCCTTTCACCAATTTGGTAGGCTTCATTTCAAGGCCAAAATCCAAAATTTTGGCAATCCACTTGCTCCTCTTTCCATCTATGTTAGAATGCATTAAAATTTCTTTCACAGACGCTGAAGGAACATAGGCAATAATTGTGGAATGAAAAATATATACCCTGAAGGATTTGAGAGCTTTAACCAAAGCATAAGCCTACTTTTCCATAATATCATACCTCACCTCTACATCCCTTAATGCCCCGTTGAAAAAGGAAATGAGCTGCTCCATCCCATCCGTGTCTTTCTGAAGAAGAAAAACAACCAATGTGTCATTTGAGGAAAAAGAAAATATCATAAATTCTTTTGAATAATCAGGGTTGATAAGAACAAGTGATTTAGTCAATGCTTGTTTGATTTGATCAAAATAATTCTGATCTTCAAGAGTCCAATTCACCTCATTTCCCTTTCTAAGCATAGATGTGATAAACTTAACCAATTCAACAAAGTTAGAGATGAATCTTCTTAAAAAGTTTATTTTACCGAGGAAAGACTAAATCTCCTTCTTGGATCTAGGAAGAGACAGAGTCTTGATGGCCTCTACTCTACTTGGATCAATCCTTACACCTTCTGTCGAGACAATGTGTCCCAACAACTTTCCTTCTTTCATAGCAAACAAAGACTCTTAGGATTAAGTCACAGCCCAAACTTCCTACATTTAGGGAAAACCTTCTTCAAATGATGATAATGTTCCTTATTAGACCTTGAGAACACTGTAATACCATCTATATATATGACCACAAAGTTTTCCTTTTCCCCAATGAAGGAAATATCCATTGCTTGCTGGAAGGTTGCTTCTACATTCATGAGACCAAAGGGCATTTTGGCACACATAAATGTGCCCCAAGGAGTAATGAAAGTTGTTTTCTCTTTGTCTTCAGGTAAAACAAATATCTGATTGTAGCCTAAGAAGCCATCAATCATGGACATCCTTGCTGCACTAGTTACCCTCTGCAAAATATGTTCCATCTTGGGAAAGGGATGATTATCTTTCTTGGAACTCCTGTTTATATTTCTGAAATCAACACAAAGTCTGATTTCACCATTCTTTTTCCTTACAGGGACTAGATTGGCCGCCCACTCAGAGTACCTCAAAGGTATGATGATCTTAACATCAAGTAACTTCTTGACTTCATTTTCCATAATAGGAAGCAACATGGGATTTATCTGTCTTAGTTTATGCCTAAATGGCTTGGTATCATCTTTCAAAGAAATTTTATGTTCAATGATGCTTGTATCATAAGTTTGTAGGTCCTCATATTTCCAAGCAAATACATCAACAAACTCCTTAAATAACTTCACATACTCAGAGATTTGTTCCTCTGATAAACTGCTAGACAACTTGACATACTTGGGATTTTCCTCTGTACCTAAATTGCATTTCGTCACATCAGCTTCTTCATTCGAATCCTTAACCTTCACAACCACATCATTTCTATCAAAAATCTCTCCAAAGGGACCAATCCTTTGGGAATATAGTTACTGGGAAGTTGGACAATCTTGTGATCTGCAATTTTGTTTAGGAAAATATCAGCATGAGGGTTTTTTATATCATCTTGATCTTGATCAATGTGAAGAGAAGAAAACTCTTCCACTGTTTCTAGAAATCTCTTAATATCAAGATCATCCTCAAAGACCTTCTAATGTTTGACATTTTCAGGTATAGAGGGTCTATATTTCACTTCCACATCATACTTGAGTTTAGGAGGAAAATGGATCTTAAAGTTACTAGCAGAAACAACCAAAGAATCTTCCATAACATTCTCTTCCCTTGGAACAAAAGAGATGTTAAAAGCTAAGAAAAAATTGTCAATAAGGTCCAAAAATTCATTTTTGTAAGTCCTCAATCTGGGATGTTTTTCTTGATACATATTTTTAACCTGATGCACAATTAGTTTAACATTTATGAAAACTACTAACTCCTCAATCTTCATATCTTTAGGAGCCCTCAACCCCAAAACTAGAGCCTCATACTCTGCAATCTTATTTGTGGTTTCAAATTCCAACTTATAATACAAGGATATGATTTCTTGAGATGGGGAAATAAAAACCACTCCAGCACCAACACTTTCTTTAGAAGAGGCCCCATCAAAAAACATCTTCCAAACTGGGGTATCTTGAGGAGGTGTCTCAAATGTTTTTATAGGCTATTTTCTGATTTCCATGGGTGGCTGAGGAGCATCAGTAATTTGTATAATACTAGATCCCAGATCATTGTCAACTGCATAAATTGGTTGGTTTGTGGGATTAGCTTCATCACTGATGATTTAAGCTAGATGTGATTCCCTGCATAGCCTTCTGTGCTCTCCTCCAAACACATGAATAGTGGCATATGAAAGATCCATCTGCAATGTTCCCCCCAGTCTCTTAATCCAATATCTTGACAAGAACATCCCAAACTTAGGGGGGACATCAACCACTACAATATCCATGACCACACTCTTCATGGGTAGTTGAAATAGAGTAACAACCAGGTATTTAATCACTCCAGGGAATTTCACTTTCCTAGAGTCAAAGGAGTATAGGTCATGATAGGTTTTAGTGATTTCTAGACCTAGCTCATCCATGACAAATTTAGGCATAAGGTCATGAGATGCACCTGAGTCCATCAAGCAATTGTGCAAAATTTTATCATGAATATTCAATGATGTGTAAAAGGGAGGAGAATAGTCATCCCTATTTTCTACCAGAGGTCCCAATATGACTGTTGGTTTTTCATCTTGTAAATTTACTGAATCTGTGTAATTTGAAGAAAACTCAGGTTGCAACATCTTGGAAAGGTACCTTTTAAACTCTTCATTTTTAATCAGTTCTAAAAATGGGACTGGAATTTTTATCTTTTGAATTTCGTTCTCAAAATTTAAGGAAGATGGAGGTTTCAAAATCTCTTTAATTTCTGGAGCAAGGGTCTTAATCACTGCTTGATTGTTTTGTTCCTTGTTTTCCTTACCGCTAGAAGCCACAACTTTAGCATAATTTTTTGTTTTCTTGGTCTGATCATATGTACTAGGATTTCCATCCTTCTTTTTTGACCTCAAGTTGTATTTATTTTGGTTTTTATTTTTGTTCTCCCCTTTACTCAATTCATTCAACTAACTGTCCATAAGGGACTCTTCATATGAAAACTGAGTTAAATGAGGGGAGGGGGGGGGGGGGGTA
>ML777194.1:730543-755215 GCA_009831015.1 Picea engelmannii
TGCATATTGGTGATATAAGGTTGATAAAGTTAAAAAGGATTAATTGTCTATGCTACTGATTCACCCCCCCCTCTCAGTAGCACGGTGTGTTGAACAAATAAGGGTCGAAGGGAAGAACCTGGTTCTTAATAGAATTCTAAAGGAGAAACTTAGAGATTTATCAAAGGTTTGGGAGGAATATTTGAAACATAATGTGAATATACATGTATATAAATTAGATTTATAGATCCAATACTTCTATGAACAACATAAGGATACATTTCTAGATCAGGGTTACCTGAAGAAGAAGAGATCTGACGTTCTCAAATATTCCTCCAGGTCACAAGATTTTTTGGATCTGAATATACTGGAACTTGCGTAGGATCAGGGTTACTTCTAGTGTAACTTATAGTATATTCCATGTTTTCCTTTTGTGGATTCGCCAGGTGAAAATTTAACAGCCAGATGTTTGAGGTTGGTTCGCCATTAGGGATTAGAGCTCAAAATGTCATATCCCAGGGAAAAACATTTTCAAATTCCATTCTCGACAATGATTCAATTTCGGATGTTATTCCTCGAGATGTTCCAGGATGTCATTGGAACGATGTCGAGGAACTCCAGGGGCTAAAAATCACGACGAGTCTTAAAGCCATATATGTAGTAAAGTAAATTATGCAAAATTTTGTTAATTCTCTCTCTCTCTCTCTCTCAAAATTCTCGTCCCTCAAACAATCTCAGCTTAGATGATAAAAACCCTCAACCCCAAGAGGCATATGTCCACAAGTGTTTCATACAATTGAGATTTAAAGGTGGGTTAAATTTTCTCTCTCTCTCTCTCTCTCTTTCTCTCTCTTTCTCAAAATTCTCATCCCTCAAACAATCTCAGCTTAGATGATAAAAACCCTCAACCCCAAGAGGCACATGTCCACAAGTATTTCATACAATTGATATTTAAAGGTGTGTTAAATGGTGGATTGGAATAAAAACAAGATAAACATACAAGGCACCATTGAGAATGAATCTTGTAGCTTATTGAAACATAATAATATATTGAGATATTAATAATTCAACAATTCTAACAAATGTGTACAGATCAATAAAAACATGCTTCAAACAGTTATACATCCTCATGCATTCAAATACAAAGAGGTACCATCTGCATATCATTTAAATCCATAAGTAAATGGAAAGAAACGATCATTTTTTAAGAGGAAATCACTTCTATGCCATGCCTATACACCACACAGTAACATTGAATATGTTGCATAACCTGTTGCTTGAGATTTTATTCATAGGATCTGATACAAGAAGTCAGATGGTAGAGGTGGATTTACAAGAACACATACACAAAAAGAAGAAGAGTTATAGAATGAAACATAACACAAGGGATGAATCTCTTGGAGCCTACTGCTTTCTCCATATATCTATGCTTGAGGTATGCTAATCTAATAGTTTTGAGTATAAGACACTTTTAATTTCCCCAAAGCTCCAACCCTTCAAAATGAGCGTCTCATTTATTTTATCTCCATGTTGATCTTAAAAATTGCTTCTTTAAACCATTTACTTCTTCTTGGATTTACTTACTACTTTTTTATCTTTAGGAACCGCTATTCTCCCTATTTAGAAAATATCTACACATGGAAAAAATTCTTACCCCAAAATATTCTCCTCAACTATTTTCTTGATTTATTCTTTTCATTGGGTTTGCATTGCGCTACTTGATTCTCCTTGTTTTCTTGAAAAGAGCTTGAGGAATTGGCACATGCGGTGCCACACTTTTCCCATGGGATAATCAATCTTATTAACATTCTTAACGATCTCATCTAGGTTGGTATTTATTTCATAGGATGGTTGTGGAAAATTTTTGAAGCCTCTCTTCAATAGGTGCAAGATTTCAAAATATCCTATCAACATTTCCATGATGTTCTTCCCTAACAAAACCCCAGTCAGTTTATCAAACCGTCTATCATCATTCCTTTTTTGCTCCAAGAACTCTGCATACCTCTGGTGTGAGAGGAAATCTCCATTTCCCTCCGAAGGGGCTAACAATCCAAGAGTGATGAGGTCCTTGACAATCTTTTTGAAGGATGACACTTCCTCTGTTATCTCATGCAACTTACTTTAAACCTTTTTTAGTTTCCTCCTTTTAGTGAGGAGATTCTTAGCATCGATGAAAATACTAGTTTTTTCATTAACATCCATGTCTTTGAGCTACTCTCTAGTTCTGTTGTTTAAGAATTTAATATTCTCATTGGCCAAATCGGGTTTATTTTCTAATTCAGATGTTACCCAGACTATGTCTGCTTTGGTTGACTTTATCAACTCTAACTCATCTCCCATCAAAGAAAAGTGTGCCCAATTATCATATATTAAAGTGGAATTTTGATCCTAGATCACATGTTTGGCTGCCTTCAGGGCCGACCTTCCTGTAACTTTGCTCTAGAGATTTTCCACTTCATTTAGAACCTCATTTTTATCTACATTTAGTATAGACAAGAGCACTTCTATGCTCTTGGATTTCTCTTCTAGCTCTACAATATTAGCACTTTTGTTCTTTAGCTATGTGTTCAAAGTTCCTACTTATATTTCCTTCACATTGAGGTCAACCATTACTTTAGCTAGACCCTTAGCTAGGTCATAACATCAACATGTTCTTTTCCTTGCCTCGATGCTTGAGTCAAATGACTCTGTCAAGTATTGATAAATTCATTTTTTGTTCGCATCTTTTCGATTTCACTTTGTAATTGTGTGTTTCTCTCCTAACTCTTCTTTAGTCGGAGGAACAATTGTTCCTTTTCCTCATAACTAACCTACAGTTTTTGTGTTTACACATGCTCAGCTTCAGGAATGTTTAACTTCTTTTTCAATACTTTGATGTTAGTGTCTTTTTGCTTCATGAGCTCTCCTACAGTGGTGGGATCTCTAGGATCAACCTTCAAGGCTATTATCTTTCTTTCAAGATCTGCCATCCTTGTCTGATTTTACTTAGTAGATATTTTTTCTTGTTTCATCTGTTTGTGGATTTTGATTGCAATTTCCTTCATCTTCCTTTCACTAGTAGAGGACTGTAGGAATCCTTGGTACAAAATCTCACATTCCCGCCAATGAAATTCAATCAGGTCAGGACATTGAATTTTACCTGTTTTAAGTTTGACTTGGGTTACTTTATAATCTGTTGGGGAAAGTGGCTTTTTTACTTTTGATTCTAGTAGAGATAGATTGAAAGTAGCCTCTTGGTGATCCATTTCTTTCAGTTGTTTGGTCTATGGAGCTTCCCCTCCTCCTACTTGAAGATATAATTCTCTTTTCATTTCCCTGTTATGCATTTTTATATCTAAGTAATTAGAAAACACAGTGGGTGGATTCCCCACTACTCCACCACTGGTGGTTGCTTGCTTGAGGGATCCAACTGAAAGTAGGGTGGAAGGAAAATATTCAATGGTCAGAGGTGGCCCTTCAAGTTCACTCTCCATTTGAGTAATCTATAATACACTGTTTTCTTTATCCAAGAACTTTTCTAGGTTGTCTTCCTCTTCCTCTTCTTCTTCTTCGTCATCTACTTTAGGATTCTTGCTTTGTTGTTCATCTACCTTCGATCCTGATTGAGATTTTGATAGTGGAAATTTTAGGATTTTAGTAGCTTGGAATGAGTTGGCCTATGATTATAATGTCATTGAGCTAGGGGCCTCTCTTTCCAAGATTTCCCTAACTTCCTCCCAAGATTCTAGGTTTGTAGTCCTTTCGATCACCCCTTTTGACTCATCCTTGTAAGTTGGATTTCTAGCAACAATCACACCATGAGGATCATATACCCAGATGCTTTACGTTTCAAAGTCAAAATGTCTTAATATTTCTTCTGCTTTAGAAAAATCTATTCTTTGTTGTACCAGGAAAGGGCCAACCTCCCGTGGCAGAGTAAAAGTGATTGATTTTCTATGTTGAGAAAATAAGAAGTGGTCAATTGTCAATATCTATCTAACATATTCTAAAGCTAGTATCTTGGGTGTTAGGAAAGAAGGAAGCTTAAGTGGTTCTTTATCAAAACCATATACTCTGATGATGGTATGTTCTTGTGCCAGATACCAATCTCCTATTCTGGTGTCTTTTTTCAATTGCATGAATTGCTTCATTTCTGAAAATACACTTGGAGGAAGAGAACCATGTATGAGAGTATATATGGCCTTCATGCAATGATTCACATAATGACTAAACAAATTGTTTTGTTCCTTCCTTTTCACACTCTAGGGCCACTCAATTATTGGCTTTAGGTTCCCTTCTACATCCATGATTTTTATTCCCCAACTCTCAAACTAGGTGTGATTTTGGGAAAGGATAAGATACACTAGGTAGGAATGGTATCTGAAAGATCGGGTGCTATGAAAATTCTCCGGTTGAGCCTGCATGGATTCTTCTAGGAACTTACATTAGTCAATTTGTTTTGGAACCATGGAAGTTGGTGATAACAAAAGAGATAAAAATCCAAGGATGGAATTTTCAATTACTTTATCATGGTCACAACACAATACCTGGAAAATGATAGCTAGGGCATGTCGAGTGGTTTAAGTTTCCTTTGTCATCCTTGGGTAATGCCTAGTAAAAAACTTCCAATCTGTTCTCTTCCAATGTTTCTATATGTTCTTTGGGGAAGACAATAATTTTGGCTAGGGTTTTCCATGACAAATGGCAGATGGTATGTTGTTTTTTGACGAGCATTATTTTGCATTTGGGTTACAGGTAATTTGCAACACACCAGTGGACAATTTCAGGGAAATTGAAAGTTTATGGGATGCTTGAATGAGCTAGGTTCAACTCCCATAAGTGTATATGATCTTGGTCACTTTTGGAATTTGTCTGTGAGGTGTTAATGATCTGGCCCAAGTCAAGGAAGGATGGGATCGAGTCATAAATATCATTATCCCGATCAATTAAGGGTTCATCATTCTTCGAGGCTTTCTTGGAGGAATGCGACTTTCTAGGGCTTGGAGCAAAAACCATTTCATAATTTTAAAACGTAAAGGCACAAGTAAACTACAAGGGATGTAAGAGCTCTCAAGTTACCTTAAAACCAATTTGCAGAAGGTGTCAAAGAAGACTGCTCATAATCCTTCCTTGTTTGAAAAACCCGAGCGTATGCTTTGGCACTTTGACAAGAATAATACTCTTTGGGCCCAACAAGGCTTTTTACTTCTATTTTATTCATTAAAATGCCACGTGTCAACATTTCATTTGGAAGGGGTGTTTAAAAGAGAAATAGTGAAATTTTTTGAGTGATGTCATTACTGATTATCAACACGGCCCCATGGACACATGGAAACCTGATCATGTAAGTTTCTACAATTAGTAATAATGCTACATAGTTTTATAGATAGAAACTGTGTATGATGTTTTGAAATGTCCAAGGTTTCGAGTGGACACTCCACCCATCATCAGGGACAATTGAAGCTAATACATTGAAGAATAGTGTCGAGGTTGAATTTATAAGTTCAACCTCATCACTCTTCTTCAATGTATTAGCTTCAATTATTCCTGATCATGGGTGGAGTGTCCACTCGAAACGTTGGATGTTTCAAAACATCATACACAGTTTCTATCTAGAAAAATCTTTAGCACAACGTGGTAGCCTTTCATTGATCCACGTTGGTGCTTATGTGCGAATGGAGTTGACTACATGTCGCTGGGCTCAAGGTGTTGTTCCATATCTCTAGTGGGTCCCCTTTGTCTAGGTGGAAACTTCTTATTTTCTTTAACGAGTGTTCTGCTAGCATTCCATGTTGTCATTGGTCCTTCTGAGTATCCCTGGTGGATTGGTGAGTCAGCTCCACATTATGATGAGTGGGTGTATAGGTGTGTTCTTTGTAATGGGTGGATAGGTAGTTTGGTGAAACCACAATACCATTGTTTCAACCCAACGAAGGTGGTTTTGTCTTCTGTTCTCTTGTCAGGTGATACCATACATTTCATGACGCGTGTCTCCTCAATCCACCATTGCACCGCTTATACTCCTTATCTCTCGTGCATATTTATGGTGCAACATTGATCACCCACCATAGATCTACCTCACTTGAAACCATCTAATTATCATTCCCCACACCTTTGCTGACGCTTTGTTCTCGGTCTCTAGTCTCATGGTCAACCCCTCTGCTATTAGAACTTATGTCCTTTCGTGACATGATAGGCCCTGCTTTAACTTTCAATAAGCGCCCAAGCGCTTAAATATCGCCTCAGACACCTAGGGCATGGAGTTTTTGTTGTTTTCTTCAATTTTCATCAAAATATCTTGGCTCTTTTTTGTTCATAGGCTCTAGAAGCTCTCCCTTTGTCTCTATCTCATCTAGTCTTGGCCTTATAACCTCGAAAAAAATTCATATCAGTGACATGGTCAAATATGGTACCAACACCATGGATGTAGGTTCAAAACCTATTATGGAATTAGTCATTAATTTAAGGATTATAGTTGATGGGAGTATTGAAGAGTACCAGGATAGGGTTGTTGGATTCTCTTAGAAAGAGGGAATTAACCTTGATGAGGTTCTTTCTCTGGTTACTAGAGGATTCTCTCAGAAAAAGGGAGTTGACCTTGTTGAGGGTTTTTCTTTAGTTATCAAAGGTTTTGAGGTGTATGGGAAAGATACCCATGTTTATAATTTGTTAGAGGTATAGTGTGCATTAGTGTTTACACCATGAGCTTGTTGGATTCTCTTAGAAAGAGGGAATCAAACTTGATGAGATTCTTACTCTAGTTACTAGAGGATTCTCTTAGAAAAATAGACTTGACCTTGTTGAGGGTTTTTCTTTAGTGGTCGAAGGTTTTGAGGTGGATGGGAAAGATACCCATGTTTATAATTTGTTAGAGGTCCTGTGTACACTGGTGTTTACACCATGAAATTGTATTTCAGGTTTGTTGAGTTGAGAATGTATGTAGATTTTATCTTGTGTTTTGATAGATCTGGTCTGCTTATCTTGGTATTGTATAGAGATGTGGTCATTTTTGTAGGGAGTCTTGAATGACAAATGATGTGGTATCTAAATATTTTGGCCCATGAAGTTGTTATGGAGGATGTTGGAACTTGGCAAGTCGTTGATGGTCTAGGGTTATGTTCCTTTAGACTCACAAGTTGTCAATTTTCTTTATAGGTTTGAGACATTTTGATATTATATTGTTTTGTTAGATACAATGCGATTTCCACAACATATAGGATTCACATTCCAACACAACGAAACACTATGGTGCATTGATATGTGAAGTTTGATGAGGATGTAAGGTCTTCTAATTCACAATGTTCTCCTTAGAGATTGAAGGGAGTGAGGAGGTTGTTGTTCAAGAGGTTGATTCGTAAGTTATAAATGAATTAGATTTGGTGTCAATGAGGTGATATTGGGGATGGCTCTATGCCTTCACCCTCTACTCTAGCACGTATGAATCCAAGATGACTTTCTCAAACATCACAATATGGACATGAGCATGTAAGAGTGCTTATATATTTAGTGAGGGTAAGTATACATCCTAGGAGATATGCTATCAATATTGCATTAGCTTCTTTGGTTCATGAGCCTTGGAATGGTTTTGAGGAGGTGAGGTGTGATCCCTTGATGGAGGATGATTTTTAGGTTGAATTTTGACACTACAATAGGTTCATATTTTTGAAAGATAGATTTGGTTGAGTCGTAAAGGGATCAAATTAGTGTTGGTGAAAACAATTTCCTCATAAAGAGGGAGTATTATCTTTGGGGTTACTCTGAAAGTGTTTACACCATTCTTGGGGGTACTTCATGCGATGTGGGGGGCATGGTGTGTTGATAACCCTTGGTTGTACTACAATGATGGGCATATACATTGGATATAGCTTGCTCATGGATTGTTATGCCTTGAATTGATGCTTATGTGGAAAACTTACTTGGAGCATTGGAGGCTAAGATGGCATGATAGCTTTCTTCATGGGTTTCATACCTAGAGAAGTTGGTTGGTTGCTTGGGAGGATGAATTTCCTTGGAAGAGGAGTGTTGGGAATCTTAGAGGAGGGTGTTGAACCCTAGATGGAATTGGGACACTTGATTTCTTGCATGGAGGATTGTACTTTACTTGAGGAAACTTGGATTAATGAGTGATCAAGTAGGTGTGGTAGACCCATAGGTACACATGAATTAGGAGGTGGTAATAAATATTTGAAAACCTCTAAAAGAGGAGCATTGGAATTTTCTTAAGGAATGTTCAATGTTGGAGCCTTTCTTATTGGATGTGTATGAATTAGAGCTTGACACGTGCCATCTATATTTGGAGCACTTCACATGTGAGCCTATCGTATGTAAAGTCAGGTTTCTTGTAATGGACTAGGTCCACTTTGTAGTATTGGCCTCCCTCATCTTTGATATAAATAAAGGGAGGAGAGTGTCTTTCCATCACTTCATTATTCTTCACTCATGTAATCACATGATCATGTTAGAGATGTGAGTGCTAGAGCAAACTAGTCTCTTTGTAATTCTGCTTCATTGTATTTACTCTCTATCTTGAGCACTAGAGTTTTTGGAGGAAATTCAAGGGAAGACTAGGGTTAGGGTTTTACTATTTTTCCTAAGGAGACAAAAAAAACTAGGTTTTAGGATAAAACCTAGAGGATAAAAATAAACATTTGGATTTTTATCTCTTGTGAGTGAAGACAACTAGGGTTTCATTGCATTTAGAAACCCTAGTGCTAATTGGTGTTCTTTATGTGGAGAATATAGAGGGAGACAAACATGTACACTTGTGGGATGCAAGTATGTGTGCCAAGGATGACTTTCTGGTGTGTATGTTAGCATGTTGAGAATATTTGGTGGAGTGATAATCTTTGGTTAGGAGTGATTCCTAGCTAGTATGTGTTGATGATAGAGTTTTCTTATGGATTCCCTAGCTAAGGTTTGGAGAGATTGACTTATACCAGCATGTATTAAACTATTTATATGTACATGTACTTCATATTCTATATATTAAGTGTTCCAGTTGTCCAAATTTTGTGTACTTCCATATTTGAATTTCAACCTATGTTATCTTCATGATTGGGTAGATTCTAGCATTGGTTATGCATGCTGATTTGATATAACATTGAGCATAATTTGTTAAGTGATTTAACAAATATCCAAAATATAAGGGAGAATATTTAATGTTGCAATAGTTTGTTGTAACAAAGTAATTTCAAATCTATAATTTGATTGGGAAGTGTTCCCTAAGGGATGTAACTTATTGACATTAAAGCACAATTGATCGATATTCATTTTCTTGCATTGCCTTGTGATTTGAGTTGAAGAGAAGTAAAACATTTTATGCTATAATTTAATATTTTATCTCACCCTAAGGATTAAGTTTCATGAGAAATAGATCTAAGAAACCTCAAGGTTGAGATGAAATCTTTGAATTTGCAATAAAAGTTCGATTCTTTAAATTTCAACAATCTCTCTCTCTGTGTGTGTGTGTGTGTGTGTGTAGTGGAAAATTTCTACTCATTTTATTTATAGAAAAAATACTCATATACAATTGTGTAAGCTAATATTGGGATGTTTACCACAGTTTCACCGTGGTTCAGTTACTTTTCCAATTAGGTCAAGGTATTTCCAAACACAAAATAAACATTTGAGGATAATTCAAGTAAGAGTTGTGCACCTCAATCTACAAAAAAGTAAAAAACATACAAAATGTAGTTAGGGATAACTGATTGATTAGAGAAATACTCCACTAAATCATGAGAGTTCAAAATAGTGGTTGGTACATTGGGAGGTGTTACCCTCCACCCTATGAATTGTCCCCAGTGCTCCAAGTTCCAATTGGGCAACATTCTTTGTGATTTGATCAACCTCCATGTTAATTTATCAGTATATGTAGGAGATGAAGATGTTGAACAATTGCGTCTTTTCTCTTATGTTTCTCACACTTAGTTGATGATGGATGATGTTTGTGTGCAATTTTACATTGAGACAACCCACTATAATTTTTGAGTCTCAATATAGACCATGCCCTTTACTCCCTTGTATTATGCTCTATCAATTAGTGCATTGGTTTCTATTAACGCACCCTCATTGTTTGTGGCTACTCCCAAACCCAACTTGAAAGAGTATTTTTTCTGATTTCAGAGTAGGAGACCATCTCCTTGCACCACTTATGCTCGAATTTCCTTGTGATGCTCTACCAAATTATCCCCTAGGTCTGGTGGGATCATGATTTAGGTGCAAGATTACCCTAGGGGGATTCAATGTCTTGGCTTCCCTAATGTGATTTCTATAGGTTTTCGACCAACATAAAATTTTGTAGATGCATAGTTTTTTCTCTTGGAAAATAATTTCATTCCTGGCCAACTAGATTGGCCACATTACCTCTATGGCCAAAGCTTGATTTGATATTGTGTTGTGGCTGATATAGCTCTAGAGTGCTACTAATAATGACTCTCCTTCATATGATCTGGGCTAGTTATGCAAGAAAGATGCGATTTCCCAAAGTCCCCATATGGAGTGGTAGTGAAGGAAGAGGTGGTTTATTGTTTCTCTTTTTCTTCACAAAGCCTAACATCTATCAGGCCTTTCCATCCCTTTCTCTCTAAACTATCCTAGGAGAGGATTGCTTTCCTTAGATACATTTAAGTGAACAATCTTGTTTTTTTTTGTTGTTGTTGTTGGTGGGGGGCCGGAATGGGGTTTTACAAATATTAGCTTACCACCATAAGTAGGTATTGGAATGAGGTGTAATATGTTGAATTGAATATCCAAGTTTGACAATGTATACTCCCATAGTTGGGTTTCCCCCCCATATTAAGTTGTTCTCTTCCTCTCTCAATCTAATTCCTAATCGAATGAGATGGCTAGTGAATTCCTGCCATTATGCACATTCAATTCCTGATATCATGATGTTTGAGGAGGTGATCCATTGTCGATTTATCAGTGGTGGGGTGATTGCAATATGGTGCAGTAAAATCAGTCGCTTGTTTCCCGACACATCTCTGAGTTGGTTAGGAATTTGGTATTATGGCTCCTATATTTCCCATCTATCCACCTCTAGTTTAACCCTTTTTCAATCACCTACTTGCTAGCATAGGTGGCCAATGATGATGGCCTTCCAAAATTTTGATCCTCCTCGATGTGTTTTGATAGGATTTTAGATCCATTCTTCAAAGTCGTTGGTGTTATGTTTTATGCAACAACACCTATTGTTAGAGCCCCTTGTTGTTTATGAGTTTCCAAGACCTTTTGGTAACCAATTCTATTCCAAACTTATCCATATGCTTTATTCCCCATCTGCCATGATATTTTGGTATTGAAATCTCTTCCTAGGAAACCAAGGGAACACCCCTATTTTCCTTGTTTCCCTTCCAGATGTAAGTGAAGAAAATTTGCAAAATATTTGTTAAAACCTATTTTGGGGGTGTGTCTAGGAAACCCATATGTTCAGTGGAAAATATGAGATTTAATTTTGTCCAATAACCAGTTCCAACTTCCAATCTTTGTGTAAGTAGTGAGTTTTCTAGAGATGGAATCCTAGGTAGGTCATTTTGTCACCAAACTCTTGTAGTTAGAAGGGTAGGAATTTGAGGACCAAGTTTATATGAAGTTGAGGAATAAGGGTGCATTAGATATAGGAATTATTGTTGATCTCCATCTCAATGGTGAGGCAAAAGAGGTACAATTTTTTTTCATATATTTTGGCTTCAACTATACATCCATTCCCAAAGAGGTGGAGGTCATATACCAACATGAGGTGGGTGATATGTAGTTTGTTAGTGATATTAATACCCATTAGGCATCCTCTGGTAATTAGAGAAAATAATGGTGGGGAGAGAGGGAATCCTTGGCAGAGACCTTGTAAGGAGGAGAATAATTAATATCATGGGCCATTTATGAGTAGTGAAAAAGAAGTTGTTTCGAGGTAGGATTCAATCCATGAGGTGAAAGGGCATGAGAATCCACCTTGAATAATGATCAATTTGAGGTAGAGACAATTAGAGATGTCAAATTCTTTGGCAAGTCTATTTTTTCTATGAATGCCTTTTTGTGGCTTACCTTAACAATGTGAAACACTTCTTGCGCAATGCCAATGACATATTGGATGTCCCTACCATGTAGGAACCTCATTTATTCTTTGGATATGTTATTCGATAAGATGGGATTTTGTAACATCCCTTGTTCTAATCCCCACGAATTATAATGTAATTGTATAAATATGAATTAGGTTGGTAAGCCGATGTGTTGGGGTGAAGAGCCCGTATTGATTTAATGTGGTTGGGAGCTAAATTGAATATTATGTGCATTGAATAATTAATAAAAGTAATAATCGCTGCTATGATACAAACGGAATGAAGAACAATGGGGGGCTATGGTTCCACAAGAGAGAGGGGTCCAAGTGGCAAATATTCATGGGTATTAATCCAACCCACATTCCTAAATTATTATCATTGTATATAACCTTCTAATTTGATGTGGAGTGTGCTAGAGGCCAATCATTTAACTCATGTAAGAGGGTGGGTATGAGTGGTTACATCCCATAGTTATTGGAGAACATGGGAATGAGTATAATATTCTTGGGGAAGAGTGTAAGTCAAGTCAAGCAAACAAACAAGAGAGGAAATTTGTATGGCCAAGGGGCCAGTTCTTGGACAATCACGTTTTTGCATAGAGAGCAATTTTTACATGCAAATTTTGGGCAACAAAGGGAGAGTGAGAGGGATGGGAAGAGTACCAACCATGGTAAACTTGAAGGAAGCCATTGTTTGGCTGTGTTTTATGTTGAGAAAGAGGCTTGTGTGCCTGTAAATTGGGCTGTAAGCCTATGGTACAAATTCATGTTGAGGAAATGTCTCAAGAGCCTTGTGAAGGCCACTGTGAGAACTCCTTGGGCAACTGAGAGTTCCTAGAAGTCCCCAACTAAGATTTTCTGGCTAACCAAGTGCACTAAGGGCCCTGATAAATGAATGATACAACCCGAGGGTCTATGAGCAGTGAAGGGGGTACATTCCTTGGGTAATGCAGGTTGTGGGGAAAAGAGAGAGCCGGAGGATTGGAAATACTATGGGAGTAGAACCTGAGTTTTGGGGTTGTTGTATGTGGAGAGTGGATAGCTAGTGGGTTGGATCTCCTTGTGGACTCATAGCCTCAGCTTAGGGGTGGTCTGTTGTTGAGAGAAAATGAAAATAAGCGCCTATGGATGGGAGGTTCATCCTTCATATCCAGCTAGTTGGTTAATTATTAATAGATAAATGTTTATGTTATGTTATTATGTTATTACAATACACAAATGGTTTATATGAATGTTGTGTGTTTGTTGTTTACTTGAACAATTGCATTCAAGTTTAATATATGGCATTAGATTCATTCAGAAATGTGTATTAGTCAAATGGTTAAATCTGTGTGTGATCTTTAGCTGGTAAGCTAAAGGAATTTAATTAGCAGTAAATCTGAATGATTTAATGAGCTTCCACACACAATGTTGCTCAGTTGGAGGTTGGGTATGTTATAGTTTTAAATGAACAATGATGATGTGGGTGATGAGATTGTATATGCAATTAGATAAAGAAATGGGGTGAAAATGATAAAAGATAGAGGGATTTTTTACCTTGGGGATGGCAGCAAGGAAAGATGTATTGAAGGCATGTAATACATTCCTCTATGATTTGGATTCTTTAATGACTTTGAGGAGGTCCCAATTGAGTATATCCCATACTCCTTGAAAGAAATAAATAGGAAAACCATTGGGGCCTAGTGCTTTGTCACTTTGCATTTGGTGAATAGAAAATTTGAGTTCCTCTTTCAAGGTGGGGGCCAAGAGATGTTCATTGGCTTCCTCATCCACTCAGATGAGAAAAACCACAATGTTTACAAGAATGATTATGAGTGTCTCCTTTTATAGCTAAGTATATATATTCTTGAATTAGTTTACTCTGGACGAACTTATGGTGTTAAAGTAATCATTTAGGTATCCTATTTGATTGGTGATCAGATAAATGGTGTTGAATGCTTTCTTGGCTTTTGCTTGCTTGTGAAACAATCCAATGTTTTGGTCACTCACTCAAATCCAAATGGAATGATGTTTCATCCTTTAGTGTTCCTTTTCCCATGCTAGGAGTTGATGTCTCTCCCTCTCTAAATCCTATAGTTCTTGATGCCATGCATAGGTAGGGATGGTGAGACTAACTTGAATGTGAATAGTATCAATTTATTGTTTGATGGTGTTGACTTGTGAGGAGGCATCTCCAAACTTATTCAAGCATAATTAATTTGAAACCCCCTTTATGATGATTAGTTTCCTTTGAAATTAGGGCATGAAGTCCCCATGGTCCTTCGATATGGGGGTTTGGAATTCCTTTGACAGGTTGAATCTAGTCCATGTGTTTAAGTTATTGGGGGTTGAATTTAAACAAGGAAGACATTTTTTGATTGGCCTTGTTAACCTCCAGTATGATAGTCAATGATAGAAACTGATATTTTCCCAAAAATCTATCTAGATGCTTCCCAATGAATTCTTCTCCTGAATGGTTGTTTATTTGGGTTGTTGTGGAGATGGATCGCTCAATGTTCACTAGGTTTTCCTGCTTGAATAAATATACAAATAAGTCAACCAAAGGATCCAATTGATCTCAACTGCCTCATTTTTCCTCTTCATTCAAAATCACATTTAGGTCCTATTGAGATAGTAATAACCCCCCATATTATTTTCAACTTCAACATCTGATGGATGAAAACAAAATAGCACAGGGCCCCTCATATTTTGGATGTTTCTATACCTTCAGGGACTTTACTATACATTATTTTCCTTTGAATTTTTTGCTTGTTGAGCTTGTCCTGGATCTTTTCCTTTGAAACTCACTAGGATCCTCAAAGTGTGTTTTGGTCTTTTCTTCATTCTTTGAACACATTGTTTTACCCCTTATAAATTATTCCAAAAATTGTGCAAACTTCCTTTTTATATCTCACAAAAGTTTGTTTCCTTGAGACAAGTTGAACCTAAAATGTCTTTGACTGTGACACAACATGCATTGCTTTGAAATTAACTTTAGTCATGTCATATCGTAAAATTCCAAAATTGTCTCAATTGTAACAAAGGGAAAGTTCAAAGTGAATTCTTTTTCATCTCGTTCTTCATCACATCCTTGGAAGGTCTCTTTCCGTGTGACATATCATGTGACTTAAGTTTTCTTTGTCTTGACGCACCACAAAGAATTTTTTTCTCTTGCAATGTATCACATGAACCAAAAGTTTCCTCTTGCATGCCATATTACATAGATTGGATTTTTCTCTTTTGTGGTGTTTCACAAAAAAAAAATATTTTCATGTGATATGTTGCATTCCCTGAATTTTTACCTTTTGCGACAACTTCTCTTTATTGCATCACACCAAAAATTATTTTCATGTGATACATCACAGCAGGTCAAATTTTGTGTTTGAGCGACAAACTTTTTATCGCTCCACACCAAAGTTTATTTTCATGTGATACACCGATAGGACCCTTAATATGATGATTTCCTGAAGGAGGTCTCCAATAAAAAATGAGATAATTTTTTTAATCTTGATCTCTATCTCCCCACGGGCTTATTGTTCCCTTGAAAGACTAACAATACTAATATATGATGTTGTTGTGTAAAGTACCAGATCTAGTATAATAGCATGAAACAAAAATATTGCAGAAAATAACAACGAAACAACACAATAGATGAAACCACAACACCAAATATTTGTCATCACAATTATAACAAAGGCCCTTGAGTTGGCATTCTGCCATTTCAGCCCAAGTTAATTTCTAGATCTTGAGGGGAGTGGGAGGAGAGGTAGGGTTAGTAGGTCAAGTGCGAGGAACAAAGGAAGGTTTGTGGGTTTGAGCAGAGACAATTTGTTGGGCTTCCTTAGCACGTTGAGTAGCCTCCAACCAAGTGTGAGGGTGAGCCATGAGGACCTGGGATCGAATTTCCTCTTTGAGGCCACAGAGAAAACATTCCTAGAAGAAGGCATCAAACATGACCTTTGTTATGAAATCCATGTGTTCAAAGGTAGATATAAAGTCTTCCACTGTGCCAAATTTCTTCAACTTGGTCAAATGGCCAAGATAGTGGGTGTCAGTATCAAAGCGGTCACATATCTTTGCCAAAAACTGAGTCCAAGCAACACACCTCTGGCGTGTCTTTCTATGCCATTGCCACCATTGCCAACGTTTTGGATCCAAATAGAGGACACCATAACGAATTTTGGCCAAATCATCAATAATTCCATGCAAGGAGAAATAATGTTCCAGTTGAGTGACCCAACCAGTGGGACCATATTCATCAAAATTGTTCACTTCAACTTAGGGAAGGCAGGGGTCACGAGGAAGGGAATTAGAATAAAGGGCCATATTATGGGAAGAGTTCTCGCCTTCATAGGGGGAAGGTTTTTCAAGGGAGGGAGAGATAAGGGATTGTTTCAACCATTGGGTGAGGGAGGACAATTCACCCTTAACCTTTGCCAATTTTCTTGTGACATTGGTCTCAAAGACCGTGTCCAAGCGAGAATTATTGGAAGCAATTTCAGAGGTCATTCTTTGGATGTCTACCTTGTGTTGTTTGGATTCATCTTGTAGGTGAAGGAATTCTTGGCTGCGAGTAGTGGCCATGGGTGGAGGGGACCGAAAGAAGGGCTGTGGGATCACGAAAAAAAGAGTAAAAAATGATGTATATGAGTGTGTTCAATGTGAAAAGAGGAATGCAATGAGAAGTGTCAAATATGGGTGCAGGAAGGTAAAACCAAGGTTAAAAATGATAGGTATCACAATGATCAGGGCGAAAAGGGGAATCCAACGAGATAGGTCTAAAATAAGGGCCCGAGGAGGTAAAAAAGGTTAAAAATGATAGGTGTAGAACGATCTAGGAGAGAATGGGAATCCAATGAGATATGTCTCAAATAAGGGTACTAGCAGGTCCCATGATTTTTTTTTTTTACTTCGCTAGGGTTTTATGCAGATATGAATAATACCGTAGTATTAAAATGCCCAAATTTTGAACAAAAAAAATGAAATAATTGTATAGGAATTTCCACAACCCGAATGCAGGAGGAAAGGTTATAGGGCAATGGATCTTCTCTATTCCTTTTCCATTTGTAATTTTTTTGCAACCCGAATGTTGAAGGAAAGGTGGCACGAAAATATATCTTCTCTGTTCCTTTTCTGTTTTTTTTCCTTCCCAAGGGTTAGGGTTTTCAGGGTGCCTACAGACAAGGGTTTTCCCTGTGCTATATCTCTTTGATATACGTACGGGGTCCAACAGTAGTACTTGGCCCAATATCTCAGGGCACTAACTAAAGAGGCTAGATCGTTCCCTTAGTTATACTACCCAAATACCCAGGTACTAGAGAGTATCTTCCCGAGTGTTGTTCTCGGTGACACTATAGCAGTCAAGTGACCGATTGGTTGATCTAAAGATGGCTTTAGGATATCTAGGCTGATCCGTATACAAGTGATGTCTGATGTGCTACCACTCGAAGGGGTACCAATAGGGGTTACAAGGGTGACCAACAATGTGCGCTTAAGTACCAATTGTAGTTCCTGCATGTATGCTTCCCCGATCACGAATTTATGCTCTGATACCACTTGTAAAGTACCAGATCTATTATAATAGCATGAAATAGAAATATTGCAGAGAATAACGATAGAACAATACAATAGATGAAACCAAAACACCAAATAATACCTTTATTGATAGGAAACAATGTTCACTTGCCTCTTCGAGGGGGTAACCTCCAACAAAACAATGCTCTATTACAATACTTGTCAAGAAAAATACCTCTCATACCTTCTACTCTTATTTATACTAATTCTATCTTCTAAAGAATATTCTAGAGGAAGATCTTTCTAAAAGCGGAAGCTTCTATTAGGTCTTCTTACATTGACTTGTTCATATTTATTAAATATTCCTTATTAAATAGTATCGACCTTTATTACATGGAAATATATTATTCTACCTACATGAGAAGTTAGGGGTTTAGGTCCTTAACATGTTGACATGGTTGAAGTAATAGACTTAGATATGGAAATCGAGAAATCCAAAAAAGAAAAAAAAGGGTTTGTTATCGCAGGATTCATACTTGTACAAAGCCCACCACAAGATCCCCAATTATTGCGTAACAATGGAAGAAACTATCACTGCCACCTTAGTAGGATAGTCCCTCATTTTAGTGATGGAGGAGGTCCACCACAATGGAGGCTTCCCTAGTGACCTCAAGGGATCAAATAGAAAGTTTAGTAGCCAAGCCTACCACCCCCTATCTTGATCACCAGTTTGTCGGTCTAGGTCTAGGAAAGAGAAGAGGTTGAAGGTGATTTTTGTACCTGCCCAAAACAAGAATACTTTGTAGCATATATATAAAAATCACCAAGCTAAAGTATGCAAAAATAACCTCTTAGGACACTAGACATGATAAATTGCAATCGTTGTTACAAATTTGCAGCAGTAAACAATTGTATGGCAACATTAAGTTATTTATAATAACGACAATAATTAGTGCTAAAAAATACCACAATTGACCATGAAAAATAAGCACATAACCAATATAATATTATCCAATTGTTAGAGGAAATTATTGAGTGAGTTAAGCCACCTTTAGATGAGTTTACGCTGCAAATAAATGTAGTTTAGATGGTTGTAGTTTTTTTTTATAAAAACAAGTAATATAGTGAGTTTGCTAGGGTTAGAGTTAGTATAGTTAGTAGGATACTTGAGAGTTTTGAGAGAGAGGTTTCATCAATTAATTTCACCACAAGAGTTTCTTCAAGACTAGTGCCTTTACCATTCTAGGGCTATGGAGTCTCAAATGCATTTAAGCTTGAAGGTTGATCTACTTGAAACCAAGAGGTAGAGTCTAAACCCTAAGGTGCAAGCACATTTGGGCCTTAGGCTTTAGACTTTGAGGAGAAGGATGTCTAGGGTGCAAGCACTTTTGGTCCCTAGATATTGTTTCTCCCTTCTTGTAGCTTCAAATAGGTCAAAGATCAATTGTCTAGGGATAAAATCCTAAAGTGGTAGCACTTTAAGGATTTAAGGTTCTAACCCTAGTAAGGACAAGTCACAAATTTTGGACAAGTAAGACTTTGTGAGAGGAAGAAGCACTTATGTTCCTCTCTTAGGGTTTCAAAAAAATAAGACTTCTTGAAACAAATTATCAATTTCACCATTTACATCAACAACATATCATAACATTGCAGAAATTTACTTACTTCATCCAAGAAACCATGATAATTTAACCCTAATTGTAGAAATATCCATCCAAAATCATCAAACCATCCACAAGAGATCCATTCCAAGCATAGTGCATGACAGAGAAAGACCAATAACCCTTAAGGGGTTGAAAATTTCAGAAGTAACTCTCACAATGGTGAGGAAAAGATGATGATGAAAATTAAAGTGAGGGTTATCCTTTTATATGAGGCTACCCTAACATAATTTTTCCACATAATATGTCAACAACAAAATGTAAGTGGGGCCGACCTCTCAATTAACCTTTACAAATACTAAAGTGCAAAAAAACATCATAATGAGCCACACCTGTGAGACGTCAAGCCTCCTTAGGCAAGGAGGGGGCATCCAAAGGCCACGTGGCATCAATCCAGAGAAGGGTGGGAGAAAGTGATGTCTCTTCTCATCGAACACCATGCCATGCATCATCAGTACTCCAAGAAATAACCAAATTGTACTTGCGTCATACCCTAGAAGGTGACGTCATCACCAAAATAGGGCCAACGTCCAGGATCCAGGTGTTGCGTCCAGGCCCTGGGGAGATGCATCTTGTCTCTTCCATGTCTCTGACTATTTGTTGTTGCAACATCCATGATCCTGGTGAAAAATAAGCTCTGGGGTACTCTACCCATCCTATGGGATTCCAACCCATCTATGTGCCATCATGACTTAATCTTCTTATACCAAGCTCATCTATCCATCATTCAAGGTTATGAGGATGTGAGAGATAATGTATGAGGGTGGTGAGTCACTGGATGACCCACTGCTCTCCATCACACGTACCAAGGTATTGAAATAAAGACACAATGTCCTTGGTACAAGCCCAGGACGTCCCTCAAAGAACCATGTCAGGGCCATAAAAAAGAAACCAAAGTATAAAACATGGTTAACCAAGGTTCATAAAAAACATTAGTCCTTAAAGCATGCAAATTAAGTTGTAACTTATACGCCATGTAAATAATTCACCTCAATATCCCCTTCAAGCATCACACCAACCCATGACCCCATGTGAGTCAACAAGATTAAGTATGGGAGGGCCTTCATCCAACCCTATTAGGTGTGCCACCTAGCCAAGAAATAAAATAACCATGTAGAGGGATAGGTCCTGAGGAAAGCATGAAATAAAGAAACCATTCAAGAGTAAGTGTGAAAGTGATATGGTTTTAGGGATTACTTCATGGATTATAGTGTCATTTAATCCATTTCTATAAGCGCCTTTGTGGAGGGTGTGTTTTCTCTTGAGTTAACTCATTCTTATGCACTATTTTTTCCAATCCCCCTTTATCAACCATATATATTTGCAAGTCCCCTTTTATAAGGTTTCAAGCTATAGCATTGCTATTTGGGACTCAGGTGAGCAATGAAAGGGTAGAGCTCAAGTTTGGACTGGCTCTTGTTAGTCCTTTGCTATCATTCCTTTCTTTCTTTAACATCATTTTCTTATTCTTTTATTAGAGGCTGCAATCAACCTTTAGGCCTTCATCGCCTCTTCTCATGAGAGAATGGACCATGACTCATTACCGAAGTTTAGTACACCATGAGAGGCTCTGGGATGGAAATTGTTAAGTGTGGTGGGGAACATAATGTTATTCTTGTGATGCCCCCCTAGTAGTACCCCTTTTCCCTCGGTGGTGACAACATAAGACTAGGGAACATAAGCTTACCACCAAGGTGAAATAAGGAAATTGACATAATTTCCCAAGCCAGTGATCCATTATCCAACTTCAAACAAATATCCTCATCCACATGCCTCACAAATCAAGCACAACACTTTGCATGAAAGAAGAACTAACATACCTCATGGTGAAGATGGATTACCATCTCCCATACTTTGGGTTGCTTAAATGTGACGAGTCTCGATTGACCTGTAGCTGTAAATGTGAATGAGGGGGGTTGTTGAGCTTCCATTTGTGGACACACTGATCATCATCATGGTTAGGATCGTGTTCTCCATTGCGAGCCATGAAACATGATCTCCTCTAGCTACCCCTAGGAACAAGGGGTAACGGGGCTCATCATTGAAGTGAACCTGAATAGAAAGGGTAATGGGCCCCATGAGTACTTCCCAACATGAAGTATGGATCTCCTATTTTCTAGATAAGGCCCAAATCCGAGTGTAATATTTCCTTTGGGTCATAATGTATTGTTATTTAAAAAGTTAGGAAAATATGAAACTTGGGAAGTCCAAAAATTGTTAAGAAACAATTGCAACTCCTAGCAAACAATTGCAAATAGTTAGCTATATATGCCCAAGAGTACCTAGTTGAAAGGGCTCTTGCTTTTTGTAATTTTGGAGAACAATTTCTAAGAATTTTAATGAGAAGATGCTCTGAAGGTCATTTTGGAGGAGAAGTTATTGGTGTTGAGTGATTTAATTGTTGTGGATTGTTTGTAGTATTTGTATTGTCATGTTCACCATTGTAAGGCTATATCATTCATGTCTGGGTTTATCTTCTGTGAGTTTATGGCTTTGCATTTTAATTTCTTTTTTGATAATATTGTTTCGAGTTGGTAAATAGAGGGTTATGAATAAATTGTTGTTTTAGACTAATCTATTCACTTGTATCATTCATCATTTATGAGTTTCTACTTTTCTCTAACAACTTATTGTTTTATAAGTGCAAGCAAGACCTTATGATTTACTTTCTATTTCCTTTATTAGTTTGATCCTAGCTAGGATATGTTTAATTTGTCCACCTGTATCATTCATCATTTATGAGTTTCTGTTTTTCTCTAGTAGCTAACTGTTTTGGAAGTGCAAGTAGGATTATATGATTTAATTTCTATTTCCTTTATTAGTTTTCTCCTATCTAGGATATGTTAGAGTAGTATGTTTTCTGTACTTACATTAGTTTTATATTGCACACTACATCTTGCATTTCAATCATCACAACCTAATCATTTTAGTAATGGATGCGAGACCCAAATATTGATGGGTCTCCTATCCCAAATGACATGAGGTCTAATTGGGACTTTATACTAGGGAGTACCCCTATTTGTTGAAGGGCACTTTGCTCGTGCCAACAGGTCCCCTCCTAAATTGAGACGAGGGAAGTCCATAATCCCTTTGTTCAAATTGTCTTGCCAAAAATATCACCTATTGTAGATTAGTCCATGACATTTATGAACTTTATATTGTGGTTTAGCTTGTTTGAGAAGAGGGTGACATACATGACATTTGAAGATTTTAAATAGATGTTGAGGTTGTAAGAGGATTTCCAACCCACTCCTAGATCTTCAAAGAGGCATACTAAGTTAGTGTATTCAATATTCCATTAAGGGAAGTATTTTTGGAGGGAGGAATTCCATGAGGCTTCAATAGACATTATTTCTTGAATAAAAAAGTATCACGCTTATGTACATTGATTTTCTTATGTAGATATATTTTCTTCTAGATTGATCCTAGGTTCTTATTGTTAATGGAGAGCAAGAGCCTTTTGGAACCCTCTTTGGGGGATTCAATTGCTCTAAGTACCTTAGAGATGCTCTTTTTTTTTTTTTTTTTCTAACCTCAATGTTTGATTTTCTTCCCAATGCCTTCTTATTTGGCATTGTGAAAGGGACTATTTCTAGTCCTTTTGATATGGCCTTGGGAGGGGCTCATAAGGGCTTCTTGGATTTGGAGTAATATCTATGGTCTAATTTGTCTGTCTTGGATAATTGGCTAGTTTCTGAGGTGGTGGGAGAGGAGTGGGGGGATGTGTAGGGGGTGAAGGCTAGATGGATGCCTTTGTCCAATATATCAAGGTCGATAGGGGGTCAATGGAGGGAGTTAGGTTGGAGAGTTTGGGATCTTGGTAGGAAAGATGGGCTAGCCAAGGAGGTGAGAGGAGGGAAGGGTCAACTATGAGGGGAGGCTTGACATCAAGGGTGGCTAGTTGTTTACCCATTTTAGGGTCCTATTTAAGTTTCTTGAAGACCTCCATAGTGAGGTTTTCGAGTAGTCTAGTAGTAGCCACATGTTTCTAAGAGGAGGTGGGAGCTAGGAAGGAGGTGTCTAGAGGGGATTTATTGGTGTCAGAGCCTGAGTGGCGTCCTCATCAATAGGGAGAGGGTTGCATCACTTACAAGTGATTCCCTCCTCTTCTTGCTTTCCTTCACCAATCCTCCTAGGGCAGGTGTGCTGCAAGTGCCCAACTTCTTGACATATATAATAGAGAAAAGGGATGCTGATGAAGTCCATTTTCTATTGGTGCATACTACCACCATAGTTGAGTTTAATCCTCTTTAGTAGACCCTCATTTAGGTCCATTTCAATGTAGATATTTTCCATAAACAATTTTTTGATTGCAAGGGTGTGCTCATCGATCTTCACACATTCGCCCATTTTGTTCCCCATTTGTTGGAGGATGGAAGTGGTCTAGAACTCCAAGGGTAGATTAGGTAGCTTAGTCTAAATGAGGATTCTGGGGATTTTCTCTTAGGTCAAATCAAACCCTAGATCTAGTTCCTGATGCAAAGTCAGGCCGTGTGGTTGAAGTGGGGGCCCTCAACTTGTATGCGGTCCTCATCTTGTTGACTTTTGAACAAGAAAGTGATGAAGCCTTTGGATCCAAAGTGTCTCTTAAGAGTGTAGCCTAGTGATTTTGCCCACTTCATAGTAGTCTATTAATCAAACTCCATAGATTATTAAGTCAACATAACATTGATCTTATCTATTAATAACAAGACATTGAAGAACTAAAATTGAGAAGCAAAAAGAAGCAAGTAAAACAAAAGAAGAAAAAAATGTGAAAGATCTTGTTCCTGCACTAAAACTAATCCAAGAAGTTCTTTCACATTCATGAAACCTATTGATGATTGATCCCATTGACAAGATTTTATCTTTTTACTTTAAAAAGTCTAGAAAAAAAAATGGATTATCATTGCCTTCAACCATTACAAAGATGCATATATCATCCCAAAATCTGACTAGCAATATCAATTATTGCACGTTGTTAGGATAATTTATTTGCAATAAGGAAAATTCTTATTAATTCTTATTAGTGCTTGTATAATTCTAAATGTTTCTAATTAAGCAGTCGAATTAAGGGCTTGGAATCACTGATTAGGAGTCTATGTGCTCTTCATGGCCTAGGAGGTCCAATAATCCATAGAATGTTCTAAAGTGTCTTCTCTTAAAGACAAATAATGAAGTCAAATGGGTTTAGTTTGGGTGGTTGGTACGAATGATTGTTAATCTCCCCACCTAGGTTCAATTCAGCAAGTAACATGTTGAGCTCACAACCAAATAATTATTGTAATAAGGAGAAGTATTTTGAGATATTAAATGATCCATCAAGAATACAAATGGAAGAATACATCGATTAACTGCATAATGAAAATTTTCAGATTTTCAAATCATGCAAAAAGGGGCAGACTAAACCTATGAACATAGAATTGAGACATTTCCATCTGCAAATATCTTGCAAGCCCAATATTCTGTTCTCCAAGGAGGGGCAACATAAATGACACCAATCGATGTTGTTTCTGATAAGATTGGAAG
>ML777194.1:758735-789829 GCA_009831015.1 Picea engelmannii
TGTAATCTTTCTGTTTTGAATATAAATATATCGAGAATTTTTTTGCTCGAAAAAATGTAGTGATATATTAGTTTACTAATATATGAATATGTGGGTCCATATTTATTTATTAGTTTGACTTTCAAAACATATCTATATTTTTTTATTTATTTAATCCGAACATAAAATATTTTATTATATTGTAATAAAGAGTTGTAGATAGACTAACAATAGATACATAATACTTTTTAGTGTTTCTAAAGGAAAAATACACAGTATGTACACAGTTCTTTACAGTTATAAAAATAAGTTTATAATACACTATATTATATAATATAGTTATCAACTTCACGAGCATTGTGACCTCAAAACGAGAACTATAGCCCTGAAATTTCATATCTTTGCATCAAATATAGCAAAATCAATTTTCGAATCGAAAACTAGTGCTCCTAGAATCACTACATTTTTTCTTGTGGTTAGAAGCATTACTTGTTTGAAACCATGGCCTTGACACCCTGTGCCATTATGGACCAAGACCTTAAAATAAACTCCCAAATCGAAAAGTGGTGCTCCTAAATCACCCTTTTCTTTTTTGGGGTTAAAATTACGACTTGTTTAAAAAGACGGGCTTGACAACTAATACCTTTACGACCAAAACCTTAAATGTAACCCCGAGTTGAGGAAAAGAAAAATGGAAAAAATCCATAATTTAAAAATAATTGAAAAAATAAATTAAAAAAAAAAGGATCAATCCCCTTTCAACGATTTTTTTTTTCAAATAACTCAAAAACCACATATATATATATATATATATATATTTTAATTCAAACTAAAAAACAAAAACAAAACATAATAAAAAACCAAATTTCTTATATTAAAATAAAATAAAATAAAAACAATTATTTTTATAAAAAAACATCCAAAAAAATTATTTTTTTCCCAAAGTTTTTGAATAAATTTTAAAAATTATATATATATATATATATATATATATATATATATATATATATATATATATATATATATAATTAAAAAAATTAAATTAAATTAAAAAACAAAATTAAAATGTAAAGGAGGTATTCTCGAAATCACCTCCCCTTCTTTAACCTTCTAATCTTAAATAAATACCACCCTTCATTTCTCACATGATACATGCTCGTCGTTTGAATGAGTGATGAGATTAACCCCATCATTCATTCAAGTAGCGAGCATACACCATCGAAGGAGTAAAAGGAAGGAGGGCAAGGTTAAAGGATGGGGAAATTTCAGGAACCCCTAGCCCCCAACCTTGTCTCCCATTCAAGTGGCAAGCACTCACCATACGAGGGTCAGAGGTTGACGTCGCCCCACATTGAAGCGACATGAACAAGCCATGGTAGGGGCAAAGGGTGGCAGGGCAGGAGATGTATGGGATTCAGGCGAGAGTATGGGGGGTAAAGGAGGGGCGTGTTTTCACGCCCCTCCATTTCATTGTATTTTAACTATTGTGTTTTTTAAAAGTCTCATTTTAAAATTTTTTAGTATATATATTTAAAATTTATTTCAAAAACTTAAAAAATTAATAAGTAATTAATTTTGAGTTTTTTTTAATAGAAATAAATTGCATTTTTAGATTTTTTTTTTGGAAAATTGGTTCTTTTATTATGGTTTTTATTTTTAAATTTAATTTGTTTTTTTAATTATTTTTTTAAATTGATTTTTAGGTTATTTAAAAAAAACAATTTTTTTTCTTTTTAACCAAAATTGAATTTGTATTAATTTAAAAAAATGATATTGTGTTAAAATGAACAACCATTATATAGTTTGCTTCAAAACTAACCATTATATAATACATTTCAGTAATTGATTTAATCCACAAAAGGAAAATAACCAAACATAAATTCCATGTTATCATACATGTTGCATATCTATTGAATTGTCCCATAAAACATATACTTTTGAAAACATTCTAAACTTATGCACTCCCTTGATCCACATGCTTCTCACTAGCCTAGTGCATTACATTGCTTTCAATTTTCATTGGGGCATGATTCTGCATTGTCGAGCCTCCTTCATTGTCTTCTCCTTGCATAGAAATTTGTGTACCCAGATTATTTGAAGCAAGAGAGAGGTTCTCTAAGCGCTAAGATGCATTGAAATCCTTTAGTGTTTCATACTCTGCCTCTAAAAGATCAATTCTGCATTTATGCGAGAAAATTAGGTTCATCTAACTATCAATTTGAGCAGAGTATACTTGCTCCATTTCTGTAAGCTTAGTGGAAAGAGCAAGGATGATACTATTATTAACCTAAATTAATTCTTCATGCGAGTGCAAAATATTTTTGTGCTCACGTACATCATTTCTTTCCATTGTCGATTGTGAGCCTCCTATTGAAATGATATCACCTTTTTGACAATGTAAACCAAATACCAAACCAATCCCAATTACCAATATGTAAAAACTCTTTAAATATACCATAGGGATCATCCTCAGTGCCAATACAATTGTCAGTTCTCAATCGAATCACAAGCCTGCCCAACCTGTAGATCCCTAAAATAGAACTTGAAAGTTTGTCATCATGAAAGCACCAAATCATAGGGGAGTATGTGCTAGAGAATCCAACACATCCTCTTTGGTGCATACTCACTTCATGAATCTCCCAAACCTGAGTCCCTTTCTAGATGCATATAATTACCTCATGGCAGCTTGCATCCCTACTCTTCTAAATGTACCATGAAGATGCCACCTTCGAGAGCCTTCCAACTAATGTGATCCCACATGCCTTCCTCCACTTCATACATTCACATTTAAAAGCCACAAGTGGTGATAGGCCAAATGAATGAGGGAGTGGGCTCGTATGGAAATATGAGTTGTCCTCCACTTGCTTCAAGTAAGAGACCTCGATTGTTTTTTTCATGATTTGATTTACCTTAAATAACATTTCATGAAAATTAATGGTTATAGACCGATTCAAAACAATTTATATCTTAGGGGGAATTTATACTTTAGGGGATAGTGGTGGTTAAAACTTCCTCATTTTCCATCAAGAAACCTGCATTTAACGAAGTGGCATACTTTTCCATAACATTGACCTCATTGTTTTTCCATCAAGAAACCTGCATTTAACGAAGTGGCATACTTTGCCATAACATTGACCTCATTGTTGAGCTCTTGCCTGACATGAAAGAGCCTTACCCTCTCAAATTGAGCTATCACCTATCTAATTCTCTTTATTATGACATGAAGTTTGATTCCCCTTGGGGTGGATGGATTCATGGTTGCTCGAATAATGATAAAAAATATCTCAAAAACCATTATATCCCTTATTCCTTACTCTCTTGCCATGTTGATCCCATGCCATAGCGAATAAGATTAAGCTAGATTGTTTGTTACTTCCCCTATTCCCCATGCATATTGTTTGATTTGTTTCCCCTTGGGATTATGAAGACTCCCACCCGCACATATCGCCCTTGCTATTTTTTTTTTTAAATCCTTGAAAGGGGAAATCCCATGCCATAGCGAATAAGATTCATCTATATTGTTTGTTACTTCCCCTATTGTAACACCCACTATATTGGCCAAGAACTATGGAAAACTCCAAGATGTGAATGTTTGATTTGAAAAACCTTTATATAAAAGGTCGATGAATGTAAATTATGTTATGATTATGTGTTGCATGACTGCTAGGAGGGGGGATGTGCTAAAAGAGACCACAATGGCTAATGAGAGGTGGTGGAAGGGACCTGAAATGGTTGCGTTAACTTCCACCGAGCCAGTACCATACTGGTTTTACTTGCTCAAAGACCAAAGCAACTCTCTGACCCTGGAATGGATTTCCCGTCAGATTGGTAGGTGGGGAGGCTCCTCAAGAGTTAATGAGGGGATGGGGGTGAACCACCCATCCGTAACAGGTCCCAGACCTGACCGCAGACGGGGAAATTTGTGCCACACACAATCTTGCAGAGAAAAGGCAAGAGAGGAAGTGTGGTAAGGGGTAGAAGAGAGAAAGTGCGCGCGATAGGGGATCGTGGAAGAGAACTGGAAAAACTATGAAAACACAGGGAGTTCTGAATATAGGAGAAGGAAAAGTAACCTTCATCCTGAATTATTTTCTCTATCAGGAGAAGGAGAGTAACCTTCGTCCTTGACTTCCGTTGAACTGGAAGTGGGAAACTGGATTTCCAAGCATCATGGTCTAGCTCGGGGGTGGCTAGTGGTAAATCCGTTTGGAGTCACTGAGCCTACGGTTGGGTGGAAACGAGCACCCCTCTCAGCAGTCACGTCACACCTGGTGTTTCTGATAAGTATTTTATGCCTTGTATTTTGAATTGTATACCATGAATACATGCTCATGTTTATCTGTCCATAAGGATTTCTGTGTGGAATGATTGCCCGGTGTTTTGATCGAAAATAATGGATGCATACTTATACTTATATGATCATAATCGGCTTATGTATAAAATGAACGAGTTCAAAATACGAGTCCGTTCCCTTGAGATTTGTTCCATCTATTGACTCATGCTATGTCCTGGTTTGATTTCTCGAAGGCACCTCCTCCTAGGAAGTTTCCTTGCATTCCAAAGCCAGAGTGAGTTCCTTGAAAAGACTACCGTTATAGTGAACCCACGAGTTTACCTTACCCCTGTCACAGAGTTCATAGCTCGGCGAATTAGGAAGGATTTTTAGTTAGGTCACCAAGCCTAGGGATAATTACCCAAGAACCCTCTGAAGGATCATGTGATCGGAGTCTGAAAACCTTGTACAAGAAAGAGTAGTTCTCTCAGGTTTCGGCATTTCAGCACCTGGGAAACCCAAGGGCAAGACCCCTCGTCTTCGCCAGTCGCGAAGTCCCGGTATGCGAAACCCTGAATAGGTTTAGCATGAATGGGTTTCGGTGTTTCGGCACCCGGGAAACCCAAGGGCAAGACCCCTCGTCTTCGCCAGTCGCGAAGTCGCGGTATGCGAAACCCCGAATCGGTTTAGCATGAATGGGTTTCGACGTTTAGGCACCTGGGAAACCCAAGGGCAAGACCCCTCGTCTCTGCTGTTAGAAAAACAGGACCGCGGATTTATAAAATAAAACAAATGCAGAAACAAAACACAGAAGACACACAATACAAGAGAGACACAGATTTATGTGGTTCACCCAGTGTGGGCTACGTCCACCATAGAAATTGCCAGGTCCTTGCTCTATTATTATCTAGCAAATGAAGGGATACAACCTACAGCAAAACCCACTGTAACTTCCTCTTCTTTCTCTCACAGTCTCCTCTCTCAGAATACAATATTCACTATCATACATAGCTGCAATACATTTCCCTCATAAAAGAGGGTTGCCTTCTAGGGCAAAAAATCCTAACATAATCTCTACCGTTAGATCTGTGACCTTATAATGAACGGTCCAGATTTACAATGAAATTACAATATACTTTTACAAGGCAATTTTTGCTTTAGGGGCTTCGCCCCCGAACCCCCGCTAGGGGCCCGCTTGCCCCCAGATCCCCCAGCCAAGGGGATAGCCCCCACGGACCCCGCAGAGGGGGTACCCCCCCTCTACACTCCCCCACGTGGAAGAGTGTACATACTTCTGGGGTGTAAATACTTCATGGGGTATAAACACGGCTGAAAGTAAGGACCTCTGAATCAAGAAGATAATCAGGCTCCACAACCAACATTCGCCAGTTGCGAAGTCCCGGTATGTGAAACCCTGAATCGGTTTAGCGTGAATGGGTTTCAGCATTTCGGCACTTGAGAAACCCAAGGGCAAGACCCCTCGTCTTCGCCAGTCGCGAAGTCCCGGTATGAGAAACCCCGAATCGGTTCAGCGTGAATAGGTTTCGGTGTTTCGGCACCCAGGAAACCCAAGGGAAAGACCCCTCGTCTTCACCAGTCACGAAGTCCCGGTATGCGAAACCCCGAATCGGTTTAGCGTGAATGGGTTTCGGCATTTCGACACTCGGGAAACCCAAGGGCAAGACCCCTCGTTTTCGCAAGTCGCGAAATCCCGATACACGAAATCCTGCCGTGTTCTGTGGATGAGCCCTAGGTCACTGGACAGGGTCTTATGGTAGGAAGGAGGAGTCCCAAAAGAATTTGGACCATTCATTTGTAGGGACACATGGTGAAGATCTAAAGCTGTTGGGATTCTGGAGATCGGGTAAATAGGAGTGAAGACCCCGCCAAAATCCCGAAAGGTAGAATGTCGAGATTTAATCCGGGCCGTTGATCAAGTCAATGATCTGGACCGTAGATCCGGATGATACCGGGCTTGCGAGTCCCGGGGATTCGAAAGGGAAAGGAGGAACGCTTGCATCACAATTCCCCAAATCGCGAAACCCCGAAAGCATTTAGAGGAATAGCACTAGGTCATAGGACTGGTCATATGAAAAGCAACCCAAGGGAGGAGCTAAGGATCTGTTAGACCCTTTCGGGTTTCGACATTTCGAAAGACAGAGAATAGGGGAACACTTGCACCGTGATTCCCTGAACCGTGAAAGCCAGAAGCGCCATTTTGGTAAGGCATGTGGTCATAGCCAACGATCACATGGAGGAGGACAAGGGAAGGGATGGTCTGCGCTAGGCCCCATAGAAATTCGGGGATTCTGTCCCTCGAAGAAAAGACAAAAGAAAAGAAAATCATAGTTGTCGTAGTGGGTGTGTGACACCTATTCCCCATGCATATTGTTTGATTTGTTTCCCCTTGGGATCATGAAGACTCCCACCTGCACCTACTGCCCTTGCTATTTTTTTTTTAATCCTTGAAAGGGGAATGGTGTTTTTTATTTTCCATTTTTTTTTTTTTAAATTATTTTTAAATTATGAATTTTTATTTTCTTTTTCTTTTCTCTGACTCAGGGGTTTCTTTTAAGGTTTTCATTTCAAAGGTACAAATTTTCAAACCCACCATCTCAAACAAATCGTAATTTTAACACTGAAAAAGAGAAGGGTGATTCTAAGAGCACCACTTTTCGATTCGAGGGTTGATTTTAGGGTCTTGGTCCACAACAATAAAAGGTGTTGAGACCATAGTTTCAAACTGGTTGTAATTTTAACCCTGAGAAAAAAGGTGGTGATTCTAGGATCACCACTTTTCAATTTGGAGGTAAAAATAACCACTAAATGCGACCTCTAAAAAATGAGAACTCTGGAGGGTTCTCATCAAGTAGGTAACTTTGTTATATACATTCCAAGTTTTCCTACAAGTAGCATGTTTGACAAAGACATCTAGGATCCTATTGTCACTAAAAAACATTGTAATCAACATAAAACATGGTTACTATTTTCTTCATCTTGGCCAACATCTAAGGGGGAAGAGTTCTATTGTTCATTCCATTGGTTCCTTCAATTGATGAAATATTTCATCGTCTTTAAGATCAACCTGGGTAGAATTGTCTGATATCCTATTGTTTGAGGATGTGGATAAAGAATCCTTGCAAATATTTAGGGCCGGATTTTGTAGCATATTACATTATGATTCTAATATACTACTTCTTTGCTTTTGATGGACCAATAAACTCAAAAAAAATTCTTGTTGAGAGACACAAAGGTGCTCATTTTTGTGCACTTTTATTGTCATCGAGAACAACAAGGTCCTATTAGACTAAATTATTTCTTCATTCCCTCTTATAAATCTTTTGAATTCCAAAATGTCCATGTTCTCCATGAGATATATCTCTATTATCCATGTAAGATAGGATATGGTGGGGCCATAGAAGAGGTATCTGCCCAACATAATAGAGGAGTTACCAGGAACCTTGCACTCACTTTGAGACTTGAAAACCAAATAAAAACCAGAGCCCAAGTTTTCCCATGATGTGCCCCAATGAAGGAAAACCTAGGAATGTATAAACAAAGAAGGAGAACCTAACGAAAAAAAAAATGAAACCCATATTTCATAGAAAACTTCCCACTAAAAGAGCAATAGATAACTTCACCACAATCCAGACCTTCTACCTTTTCCACCTTCCTAGGAAGAATTCCCCCATTCGAAATGTATAGCTAGAACCAACATGAAGATTTAACACTTTCTAGGGGTCATCCAACTCCAATTCCATACCACATTTTCACCCAATTCTAGAGCCCGCACTCTCCATTATCCCATAGAGTTGACAATGTTTCAAGCCAAGGCATTCAATAACTAGAACATTGTTAATTGCTTGGATGTTGTGAAGGTTGAGGGATATTCTCGATACTATCATGACAATGCTAATAAGTTGATGTGATAATTGTTGGTTCGTGTGAACGTTTAATGATGATTGATGCACCAAACCATTTTGACCTTAGGGGATAATACAACTATCAATGCCTTGCGATTTTGATTATTTGACCAAAAAGATGCCACACAAGAGTGCATATACCTCAACCTGATTATTTAAAGCTTTACCAAGACCCTAAGCATAACTAGCAACCATTTTTCCTTTAAGATCATAGAGAATCTTTCCTGCACCTGCCACCCCTTTCAAAGCATATTTATGTTATGAACCATTTTATATTATATTAGTTTGAATATGTACCTATGTAACGAGCTATGGATTCCTTTATTTAATTTGAAATATAAAGTGTGAATAATATATGGAAATCCATGTATTCATTTTTTTTTTTTTAATTTTGAATTAGTACTTTACTTTTTGTATATCCAAAAATACTTTATTTTAAAAGTAATTCACTTTATGAGTACATTTATATTATATTCAAAAATAATTTATGAGTACTTTATTATTATGAATACTTTACTTACAACACTACCATGGTTAACTATGGGTTGTCACCCATCATTCAAAATGTGACAAATAAACATTTGTAACTCAAGCAATGCCAACTTAACCATAAGGAATTGTCATCCTCTAAAATGTGATTGGTTCTTTTAAAGTTGATTTTGATAGTACATTTTTTTTTAAACCCATTTTTATCTCGAAATTTCCCTAATGCTGAGATTATGATTCTCATGATGAAACTTGAAAAGTTTGTCTTGTAAATTAGTAAGGTGTTTCCCACTAGTTTTTGTTCAAGAGTTGAATATTCATACTGGATTTCTGTTTAGATGTTTTGTCTTTATGATTGCAATTTTTCTTCCAAGATATGAATTGCTAAGAAGCATTTATCCTTCCTTTGAGTTTTAGATTGTACATTTCAACTCAAATCCTTCCCTTCCTAGATATGTCAATTTTATGCTTCTAATTAAGGATGTACACTTGCTACTCAAGTTCATTGTTTCATATCAAGTATGATAATGAATCTTCATTAACTTGTGATAATTTTATTATTGAACATGTTGAAGTTCTTCATAAAAGTTTTATAATTGTTCCTTAACAACCTTGAATTGTTCAAATCCCTGGTTGCAAATTTTATATTTCTTTATGCAATTTTATTATTTCATTTGGAACCTTAATTTTCCAAAATGAAGACCTTTCCTTTTCTACATGCAAATGAGGTGTAATTTTTGAATTTGAAATTTCTATTTCCATTTCTTCTTGTTAAACTGAAAAACCTATAGTTTTCTTACCATAAGAAAATCATAACTAGTCTCTATACAAAAATAATAAAAACCCTCAAATTCTTCCCCACATGGCCCTAAAGTTGTTTATTAAAAAATGAATTTTGAGAAGAAACATCATCCATTACACTATGCACTTGGTTTGAGAATGCATTTGCCATATTACAATGTACAATATGCAACTCCTTAGTAAAGTGATTCTCTTATTATGCTAAATCACAATAACCTCACTAAAATTCTTCCACTAAACTAATAGCTTCTAGTAACTTATAAAACATCTATGCATGCTTGGTAAATGAGTTTACACCCTCTTCTAAAAATTTAAGATGTCCTTAACTTTGAGATAAATATTAAATGATTGCTAAAATGGATTTGAACGAGGTGAATGTGGTAGTAATAAACTCAAAAAAATATTCCAATTTTGAAGGATATATGATAGAAGGTGACCGTTGTAGAGTTTCTGGTGGAGCCAAAAAAAAAAAAAACAACACAATTTCATAATTTTGTGTATACACTATAAATTGAGGACTCATAAATGTATTATGAGGTGATGACTTGTAAATGTATTATGAGGTGATTAACTTTTTTGTATAATGTTCCATTAAGGGAGTTGTAAAGTTTAGTTGTGTTGTTTATCATTTTTATTAAGGATTTTGACTAACGCCAAAAAGAACTTAAAAAATGATATTTTTTTTTTGTTATAAAGGAAATTACTAGTTTTATTTTTTTATTAAAACTGAAAAATTTGTATTAAGTAAAGATTGCAATTAGGCTTGCAGTAAATGTACATGAGAATTTGAATTTTACAAAATTTTATCCATGAAAACCCATTAACAACCTATAATATATACCAACAACTATCAAAACTAGAAACTTATGGAAATAAAATCCTTCAAATAATTTAACAACTATCAAAACTAGAATTTAACCATGAATATTTTGAAAAAAAAACACTTTATAAAAAACCAGTAGAGACACTACATCACTCAACTATATGTGGAAAATATATCCTTCATACCCGGATTATCCAATGTTATACCTGGGCTGGGGAGTTCAAGTCAAGAAATGCATCACTTATTCGAAATTTAAAATATGAATACATGGGCATAGAAATTCAAGGATGAGGAAGGGAAACAATAAAATATACAAGTGTAAGAAGGAAGAATCATGTCCATGTAAGAAAGATTTGAGTAAAGTGAAATGTTTTAGGTGTTACCAATTAGCCCACATTATACCAAAGAGTTTCTGGAGAGAAGAAGGGGAAGGCCAATTAGGTTGCAACTAGTACTGTAGTAGGAGTGGATGAGTTAGCATCTCAGCTTGAGACCACCTTCTCCATGGTCTCTTGTTTATATTCCAACATTGTTTCAAGCATTGGATGATATGTGGATAGTTGGGCATCGATACATATGAATTATTATAGGAAACTCTTCAACAAGCTTCAGGATAAACATGAAGGAATGAGAGTGAATTTGGGTGATAATGCTACTTATTGTGTGAAAAGAATGCACTACATTTCCTTCCATACACCATTAAGTGATGTTCTTGAGTTGAATGATGTTTTGTTCATTCTTGGTTTGAAGAAAAATCTTCTTTCAATTTCTTGTATGGAATATCTTTAGTGTAGAGTTGCATTTGAAGGACAACAATGTACTATCAATGATTGTAGTCTAGTGAGTTTCAGGATTTTGGGTAGAGGTGTGTGTGATGGTGGTATTTACAGGTTGCTTCACGATCTTGTGGCACTTGTACATGCCAAGAGATATTCAATGATCCTTCTAGTCTTACAGAGGCATATGTAGATCATGTATGGAAAGATGCAATGGATGTAGATTTAAAACCTATAATATGGAATCAATGATTAATTTCAAGATTATAGTTGATGGGAGTATTGAAGAGTACAAGGATAGGGTTGTTGGATTCTCTCATAAAGAGGGAATCGACCTTGATGAGATTCTTTCTCTAGTTGCTAGAGGATTCTCTCGAAAAAGGGAGTTGACCTTATTGAGGGTTTTTCTTTAGTTGTCGAAGGTTTTAAGGTGGATGGGAAATATACACATGTTTATGATTTGTTAGAGGTTATGTGTGCACTGGTGTTTATACCATGAGCTTGTATTTCATGTTTTATGAGCTGAGAATGTATGTAGATTTTATCTTGTGGTTTGGATAGATCTAGTCCACTTATCTTGGCCTTGTACAAAGATGTGGTCTTTTTTGTAGGGAGTCCTAAAAAACTAATGATGTGGTATCTAAATATTTTGGCTCATGAAGTTGTTATGGAAGATGTTTGAATTTGGTAGGTCATTGATTGTTTAGGGTTATGTTCCTTTAGACTCGCACATGGTCAATGTTCTTCAAAGGTTCAAGACATTTTGATATTATCTTTTATTTTTAATTTTTATAAGCAATGAGACTTCCATAACATATATGATTTACATTTCAATACATCGAAACACTATGGTGCACCAAGATGTGAAGTTTGATGAGGATGTGAGGTCCTCTAATTCACATCGTTCTCCTCGTAGATTAAAAATATTGAGGAGGTTGTTGTTCTAGAGGTCAATCCATAAGTTAGAGATGAACCATATTAGGTGTCGATGAGGTGATATTGGGGATGGATCTATGCATTCACCCTCTACTCTAGCACACATGAATCCAAGATAGATTACTCAAACATTACAAGATGCACATGAGCATGTAGGAGTGCCTGGATCTTCATGTTTCAGGATTAATCCGTAAGTGCRGACACAAACTGATCTCCCTAGAKCCACCTGGGTCTAGAACAAAGMAGGAYARAATAATACTCTTTCCCTAGATTTATACTATTGAATGGACTAGGAGGGAAGAATCATGAACATACCTTGTGATCRCTTCCTTGGGTCTCTGTTGTCCAGCTTTGCTCTAATGCTCTTGTACYGTCAAGACCACAACAATACAAACCAATCGAAGTGAAGACAACTCAAAATATTCAATAGTCAATCTAAGTATATGATCAAGGAGTTATACAATAAAGTGACATTAACTTTATGGGAAAGAGACATATTACTGTATTATATTAAATGTGAAAGAGAGATTACAACCGTTRCCTTGATSTCRTAAGGTCCCTTCCAATCGTCCTTCRTTCCCCACACACTTCTTGCTCCAAGGATTCTGAGACCATAGATCTSATAGCTACTCACAATCTATCTTGACAAAGCAAATCTTAAAGCCACTCTAACCAATCCAAAGCTAACAAGCTCAAGCTAACTTTCTCCATGAGAACTCCTCTCCTTTTATAAGTTGAAGAAGATAAGGTGAGGAGGTTAGGATGATCCCACTAAATCATGAAAGCGAGTAAGATCCAAACCATTCGGATGCCACCTCACCATAAAAGCTTCTCCTTCTAGAAGATTTGAGAAAACGATCATTTTTCCCACGTGCTGGAATTCTCGCACCCTAGATATAGAGCAACCTGCGAACACTTCTTTCCCACGTGATGGAATTCTCGCACCCTAGCTATAGATAAACCTGTGAACACCTCGCACCCTGGCTATAGTGCAACCTGCGAGAATGGGTCATTCTTGCATCCTGCCTATATAGAAACTTGCGAACTTCCTTTTTTATAAGGTTTTTACATAGGAAAATGAAACTTCTTTTCTCAGGAAAAGTTCTTCTCCCTTCTCTCTTTAGGAACTTAGGCCACTGACCCCTCTGAAGGCAACAAATAGGTTTACATCATTAACGATCATAGGGATGACGAAAATAATTGTAACACTTCAGTGATGGTAAGCACACCTCCTAAGAGATATGCTAACCATATTGCATTGACTTCTTTGGTTTGAACCTTGGAATGCTTTTGAGGAGGTGAGGTGTGATCCCTTGATGAAGGATGATTTTAATTTATGTTGACTTTGACATTGCAGTAGGTTCATATTTGTGAAAGGTAGGTTTGGTTGAGTTGTAAAGGAAGCACACTAGTGTTGGTGAAAAGACTTTGCTCATAAAGAGGGAGTATTAGATTTTGTGGTAACTCTGAAAGTGTTTAAACCATGCTTGGGTGTGCTTCATGTGATGTGGGGGAATGGTGTGTTGATAACCCTTGGTTGTACTAAATGATGGGAATATACATTGGAGATAGATCACTCATGCATTTTTATGCCTTGACTTGATGCTTATGTGGAGCACTTCCTTGGAGCATTGGAGGCTAGGATGGCATGCCAACTTTCTTCATGGGGTGCATACATGGAGAAGTTGGTTGGTTTCTTGGGAGGATGAATTGCCGTGGAAGAGGAGTGTTGGACATCTTAGAGAAGGGTGTTGAACCCTATATGGCATGGGGACACTTGATTTATTGCATGGAGGCTTGTACTTTACTCAAGGACACTTGGGTTAAGGAGTGATCAAGTAGGTGTGGTAGACCTAGAGGTACACATGACTTAGGAGGTAGCACTGAAGCTTTGGAAGCCTTTAAAGGAGGATTTTTGGACCTTTATTGAGCAATGATCAACGTTGGAGCCTTTCTTGTTGGATGTGCATTCCTTGGAGCTTGACACATGCCACCTAGATTTGGAGCACTTCACATGTGGGCCTACCTTATGTAGAGTTAGGTTGCTTGTAATGGACTAGGTCCAATTTGTAGTGTTGGCCTCCTTCACCTTTGATATAAATAAATGGAGGAGAGTATCTTTCCATCACTTTATTATTGTTCACTCATGTAATCACATGCACATGTTAGAGATGTGAGTTCTAGAGAAAATTTTTCTCTTTGTACTTATTCATTGTATTTACTCTCTATCTTGAGTGCTAGGGTTTTTGGAGGAAATTCAAGGGAATACTAGGGTTAGGGTTTTACGGTTTTCCCTAAGGAGAAAAATAAAACTAGGGTTTGGGATAAAAGGATCAAAATAAACATTTTATTTTGTATCTCTTGTGAGAGAAGACAACTAGGGTTTCAATGCATTTAGAAATCCTAGTGCTAATTGGTGTGTTTGTCGTGGAGACGATAGAGGGAGACAAACTTGTACACTTGTAGGATGCAAGTGTAGATGCTAAGGATGAATTTCCAATGTGTATGCTAGCTTGTTGAGGATATTTGGTGGAGTAATTATCTTTGGTTAGGAGAGATTCCTAGCTAGGAGGAGTTGGTGCTAGAGTTTTCTTATGGTTTCCCTAGCTAAGGTTTGGAGAGCTTGACTTATTCCAACATGTATTTAACTATTGATATGCATATGTACTTCATATTATATATATATATGAAGTGTTCTGATTGTTCAATTTTTTTGTACTTTATATTCATGATTGCGTAGATTCTAGCACTGGTTATGCATGCTAATTTGATATAACATTGAGTAAAATTTGTTAAGTGATTTAACAATTATCCAAAAAATAAGGGAGAATATTTAATGTTCCAGTAGTTTGTTGTAACAAAGTATTTTCAAATTTGTAAATTGTATTTTCAAAGTATTTGGTATTCATTTTATTGCACTGCCTTGTGATTTGAGTTGAAGAGAAGTAAAGCATTTGGTTCTATAATTTAATATTCTAGATCAACCCTAAGGTTAAAGTTTCATGATAAATAGATCCAAGAAACCTCAAGGTTGAGATGAAATATTTGAATTTGCAATAAAAGTCAAATTCTTGAAATTTCAACAATCGCTCGTTGTGTGTGTGTGTGTGTGTTTGTCTAATGGAAAATGTCTACTATTTTTATTTATAGAAAAATTACTCATACACAATTATGTAAGCTAATATTGGGGTGTTTACCACAATTTCACCATGGTTCAGTTACTTGTCCAATTAGGTCAAGGTATTTTCAAACACAAATTAAACCTTTGAGAATAGTTCAAGTAAGAGTTGTGCACCTCAATCTACGAAACAAGAAAAAACATACAAAATGTAGTTGGGGATAACTAATTGATTAAAAAATTACTCCACCAAATCATGAGAATTCAAAATAGTTGTTGGTACATTGAGAGGTGTTACCCTCCACCCTATGATTTTTCCCCAATGCTCCAAGTTCCAATTGGGCAATGCCCTTTGTGAGTTGCTCAACCTCCATGTTTAGTTCTCAGTATATGTAGGAGATGAAGATGTTGAATAATTGAATATTTTGTCTTATGTTTCTCACACTCTCTTGAAGATGGATGATGTTTGTGTACAATGTTACATTAAGACAACCCACTATTAGTTTGGAGTCTCCATATAGAATGGGTCCTTTACTCCCTAATCCTATGCTATATCAATTAGTGCATTGGTTTCTATTAACTTATCCCCATTGTTTGTGGCTACTCCCAAACCCAACTTGAGAGAGTATTTTTCCTAGTTTGGGACTAGGAGACATCTCCCTATACCACCCATGCTCAAATTTCCTTTTGAGTCTCTATCAAATGATCCCCTAGGTCTAGTGGGGTTGTGATTCAGGTGCACGATTAAATTAGGGGGATTTGGTGTCTAAGCCACCGTACTGTGATTTCTATAGGTTTATGACCTATATAAAACATTTTCACGATGCATAGTTTTTTCCCTTGGAAAATACTTTCATTCTTGGCCAACCGGATTGGCCACATTGCCTCCGTGGTCAAAGCTTGATTTGCTATTGTGTTGTGGCTGATCTAGCTATGCAGTGCTACTAATATTGACTCTCGTTCCTATGATATAAGCTAGTTATGCAAGAAAGATGTGATTTCCCAAAGCCCCCTTATGGAGTGGAAGTGAAGGAAGAGGTGGTTTATTGTTTCCTCTTGTTCTTCACAAAGACTAACATCTATCAGGGCCTTTCTATCCATTTCTCTTTGATGTATCCTAGGTGAGGATTACTTTCCCTAGAGACATTCAAGTGAACGATCTCTTTTTTTTGTTGTTGGTGGGGGGGGGGGGTCCAAATATTGGTTCACCACCATAAGTAGGTATTGGGATGAGGTGTAATATGTTGATCTGAATATCCAATTTTGACACTGTATACTCCCATAGTTAGGGTTTTCCCATATCTTAAGTTGTCTTCTTCCTCTCTTAATATGATTCCTACTCGAATGAGATGGCTAGTGAATTCTTGGCATTATGCACATTCAATGCCCTATATCATGATGTTTGAGGAGGTGATCTATTGTCGATTTCTTAATGGCAGGGTGATTGCAATATAGTGCAGTGTAATCAATATCTTGTTTCCTAATGCATCTCTTGATTGGTGAGGCATTTAGTATTATGGGTCCTATCTTGCTCGTTTGTCTACCCCTAGTTTATTCCTTTTTTCGTCACCTACTTTCCAACATAGGTGGTTAGCGATGATGCCAGTTGCAATGATGATGGCCTTTCGAAAGTTTGATCCTCCTTGATGTGTTTTGATAGGGTTTTAGATCCATTCCTCAAGGCCATTGGTCTTATGTATTTATGCAACAACACCTCTTGTTGGAGCCCCTTGTTGTTTATGAGTTTCCAAGCCCTTTTGGAAGCAAATTCTATTCCAAACTTATCCATATTATTTATTCCCCATTCACTGTGATCTTTTGGTCTTGAAATCTCTTCCGAGGAAACCAAGGGAAGACCCATATTTTCCTTGTTTCCCTTCCAGATGTTAGTGAAKCAAATTTGCATAATATTTGTTAAAACCTATTTTGGAGGGTGTGCCTAGGAAACCCATRTGTGTGTTTAGTGGAAAATACAAGTTTTAAGTCTGTCCAATAGCCAGTTCCAACTTCTAATCTCTACATAAGTAGTGATTTCATTGGAGATAGAATCCTAGGCAGGTTAGTTTGTCATCMAAATCTTGTAGTTACAAGGGAAGGAATTTGAGGACCAAGTTTAGATGAAGTTGAGGAATGAGGTTTCATTAGATATAGTATTTATCCTTGCAGATATCCATCCCAATGGYGAGGAAAAAAAGGTTCATAATTCTAGAAAATATTTTGGCTTCATCTATAGATCCATTCCCAAAGAGGTGGAGGTCAWATACAAACATGAGGTTGGTGATTTGCAGTMTATTATCTATCCTAATACCCATTAGGTGTCCTCTGATGAGTTTGGATTTGATCATTGTATTGAGTMCCTCAATAATAAAAGAAAATAGTGGTGAGGGAGAGGGAAGCCTTGGWAGAGACCTTGTGAGGAGGTGAAGAATTAAGATSATGGGCCATTTATGAGTAGTGMAAATGAGGTCGTTTCGAGGTAGGGTTCAATCCATGAGGTGAGAGGACATGAGAATCCACCTTGAATAATGATAAATTTGTGGTAGAGTCAATTGGAGAGGTAAAATTATTTGGACAAGTCTATTTTTTCTATGAATTCCCATTTGTGCCTTACCTTGACAATGCGAAGCACTTCTTGAATAGTGCCAATGGCATCTTGGATGTCCCTATCATGTAGGAATCTCATTTATTCTTTGGATGTGTTATTTTATAAGATGTGTTATAAATGAGCAGTGATGATGTGGGTAATGATATTATAGATGCAATTAAATAAATAAATGGGGTGAAAATGATCAAAGATTGGGGGATTGTTTACCTTGGGGATGGTAGCAAGGAAAGTTGTATTGAAGGAACATAATACCTTCCTTTGTGATTTGGATTCCTTAATTACTTTGAGGAGGTCCCAATTGATGATATCCTATATTCCATGAATTAAATAAATAGGAAAACCATTGGGGCCTAGTTCTTTGTCACTTTGTATTTGATGAATAGAAAATTTGAGTTCCTCATCCACTCACTTGGGAAAAACCACAATGACTACAAGAATGATTATGAGTGTCTCCTTTTCTAACTAAGTATATAGATTATGAAGTGGTTTACTTTGGCTGAACTTATGGTGTTAAAGGAGTCATCGAGGTCTCCTCTTTGATTGGTGATCCACTGAATGGTATTGAATGATTTCTTAACTTTTTCTTGCTTGTAAAAAAATGCAGTGTTTTGGTCACTCACTTAGAGACAAATGGCATGGTGTTTCATCCTTTAGTGTTACTTTTCTCATGCTAGGATTTGGTGTCTATCCTTCTATAAATCCTATAGTTGTCAGTGCCATGTATGGGTAGGGATTGTGAGACTAGCTCGAATGTGAAGAGTATCAATTTCTTGTTCAATGGTCTTGGTTCACGAGGAGGCATCTCCAAACGTCTTTGAGTACATTTGTTTTGAAACCCCCTTTATGATGATCACTTTACTTTGAAATTAAGGCATGAAGTCCCCATGGTCCTTTGATAGGGGGGTCTAGGATTCCTTGACAACTTGAATCTAGTCAGGGTGTTTAAGCTAATGGGTGTTGAATTTAAACAATGTGGGCATTTTCTTATCGGTCTTGTTAACCTCCAATATGATAGTCAATGATAGAAACTCATATTTAGCCAAAAATCTATCTAGATGCTTCCCATTGAATTCTTCTCATGAATAGTATTTTTTCCAGGTTGTTGTGGAGATGGATGGCTCAATGTCCACTAGGTCCGTTTACTTGACTAAACATACAAAGAAGTCAACCAAATGATCTAGTTGAGCTCGACTACCTCACTCTTCTCTTCATTCAAAATCAAATTTATGTCCTAGTAAGCTAGCAACAACCCCCCATATTATTTTCAACTTCAACCTCTGATGGAGGCAAAAAAAAAATCGTGGAGCCCCTCCTATTTTGGATGTTTCTATATCTTCAAAGACTTTACTATACATCATTTTCCTTTACTTTGAAGTTTTTTCTTATTGAGATTGTCTTGGCTCTTTTCCTTTGAAACTCACTAGGATCCTCAAAGTGTGTTTTGGTCTTTTCTTCAGCCTTTAAACATGTTGTTTTACCCCTTATAAATTCTTCCAAAACTTGTGCAAACTTCCTTTTCACATCTCACAAAAGTTTGTTTCCTTGAGACATGTTGCACCTAAAATGTCTTTGACTGCGACATAAAACATATCACTTTGCAATTAAATTTAGTCGTGACATATCACAAAAATCCATTTTTTTCTCAATTACGAGAAAGGGAAAGTTCAAAGTGAATTCTTTTTCATCTCCTTCTACATTGCATCCTTGGAATGTTTCTTTCCATGTGGCATATCACATGGCTTAAGTTTTTTTTCTCTTGACCCATTGCAAGGAATTTTTTTTTGGTTGCGATGTATCACATGAACCAAAAGTTTCCACTTGCACGACATATCACATAGAGTGAAGTTTTTTTCTTTTGTGGTGTTTCACACACACAAAAAAATATCATGTGATATGCTGCACTTCCTTGAATTTTTACCATCCACGATGACTTCTCTTTATGGCATCACCCCAAAAATGATTTTTGTGCGATATGTCGCATCAGGTCAAAGTTTATGTTTGTGTGACAAACTTTTTATCACACCACACCAAAGTTTCTTTTTGTGCAATACACTAATATGACCCTTAATATGATGATTTTGTGAAGGAGGTCACCAATAATAGATGAGATAATTTTTAATCTTGATATCTGTCTCCCCATAGACATATTGTTCCTTTGAAAGACTAACAATACTAATATCTGATGTTTTCGTCATGGGTGAAGTACTAGACCTAGATATGGAAACCAAGAAAGTCAGAAAGGAAAAAGGGCCCATCCTTAAAGTGAACCCAAATAGAAATGGAAATGGGCCTCATGACTTATTCCCAACGTGAAGTATGGATTGTCTATTTTCGGGATAAGGCCCAAGGCTGAGTGTAATATTTCTTTTGGTTCATAATGTATTTTTATTTAGAAAGTTAGGAAAAGATGAAACTTGGGAAGTCTGAAAATTGTTAAGAAACAATTGCAACTCTTAGGAAACATTTGCAAATCATTAGCTATATATGCCCAAGAGTACCTAGTCGATAGGGCTCTTGCTTTTTGTAATTTTGGAGAACTATTTCTAATAATTTTAATGAGAAGAAGTGTTTCAAGGCCATTATGGAGGAGAAGTAATTGGTGTTGAGTGATATGTTGGTTGTGGATTGTTTCTAGTATTTGTATTGTCATCTTCACCATTGTAAAGCTATATAGTTCATGTTTGGATTTATCTTCTGTGAGTTGATGGATTTGCATTTTAATTTCTTTTCTGGTATTATTGTTTTGAGTTGGTAAATATAGGGTTATGAATGACTTGTTGTTTCAGACTAAACTATTCACCTATATCATTTATCATTTATGAGTTTCTACTTTTCTCTAATAATTCACTTTTTTTGGAAGTGCAAGGAGTTTATGATTTACTTTATATTTCCCTTATTAGTTTTCTCCTAGCTAGGATAGGTTTAATATGTTCACCTGTATCATTCATCATTTATGATTTTCTTCTTTTTCCTTGTAGCTAACTATTTTGGAAGTGAAAGTAGGAGTATATGATTTACATTCTATTTCCTTTATTAGTTTTCTCATAGCTAGGATAGGTTAGAGTAGTTTGTTTTTTGTATTTAGATTAGTTTTATATTGCACATTGCATCTTGCATTTCAATAATCACAACCTAATAATTTTAGTAATGGATGCAAGCCAGAATCCTGATGGGTCTCCTATTCCAAATGGTCTGAGGTCTAAATGGGAATTTGTACTAGGGATTACTCCTATTTGTTGAAGAGAACTTTGCTCGCACCAATAGGTCCCATCCTAGGATGAGATGAGGGAAGTCCATAATCCCTTTTGTCCAAAATGTCTTGCCAAAAATCCTGCCTATTTTTTATTGGTTCTTAACATTTAAGAACTCGATATTGTGGTTTAGCTCATTTGATAAGAGGGTGAAATACATGACATTTGAAGGTTTTACAGAGTTGATGAGGTTGTAAGAGGATTTCCAACCCACTCCCGAAACCATAGAGAGGCCTACTAAGTTATTGCAATCAATATTCCATTTGGGGAGTATTTTTGGAAGGAGGCTTTCCATGAGGCTTCGATAGACAATGTTTCCTGAATAAAAAAACATCACGCTTATGTATATTTATTTTCTTATGCAGGGAAATTTTCTTCCAGGTTGATCCTAGGTTCTTGTTGTTAAATGAGAGAAAGATCCTTTTGGAACCCTCTTTGGGGGATTCAATTGCTCTAAGTTCCTTAGAGATGCTTTGCTATTTTCTTTGCTAACCTTAATGTTTTCTTGTGATATAGCCTTCTGTTGGACAACTGAGAGGGGGGGATGAATCAGTTGTTACCGTTCTTAAACAATAATTCTTATTTTAAATTCTTTGCAGAGTACTTAATGACAATCACAATAATGAAGGGAAGTAATCAATAGAACAATCAACATCATTTTCACATATGAAATATACAAAGACAAATATTTCCTAATGAAACCCATAAAGGGTAAAAACCTCTTCTTCTTTATATGATATGTAATCTTTTCATTCTGTACATTATCATACATATGAGCTCCAACTCATTGTGAGGCTAGCACCTCTGTATTGCAAGCTGCAACTTGCTGAGAGCACCAACTGTCTGTTTTCTCTAGCACCTACTAGAAGGAAGCACCAACTCCCTGGTTTCTCTAGCACCCACTAGAAGGAAGCACTAACTCCCTAAGTGTTCCAGCACCAACTGGATGGAAGCACCAACTTCCAGTCACACAGGCACCAACTTGTATAACAGAGAACAACAATTCTCCCTTGTACCACCCTGCCACCCTGGTTTCTCTGGCTGCAACCAGATGGAAGCTACAACTCCCTGTGTTCAAGCACACACTTGAACCTCTGAGGAGAACAATCCTCCCTAGCACCTCCCTACCACCCTGAAATATAAATTTTTGCTAATGAAACTTATCACAATGATACAATATTTATCATTGGATTACCAAACTTATCACTGTTCTGCTACACTGTGCTGCTCTGTTTGCATCAGTGTCTTCTGCACACTCCTTGTGCTTTCTGTTCTTTTTCCTTTTTGTGCTCTCTGGGCCATGTCCCTTCAATGCACCATTCCCCTTCTGTACATTTCTGCTGCTGTGCTCTACCTCCTTCTTCACACCTCAATCACAATCAACAGCCACCACATCTCTTCTTTTTCAACATTGTTATTGTCTCTGTGCACCTTGTGCATGCAATCTCCTTCTTGCTCTTGCATCCTCTCATGCCCCAATTTCCTCCACATCGGGGTGTTTTTTCCACTTTACTCTTCCACAACTATCCCATCTTCTATGTGCCACATTGTCTCTCTCCGTTCTGCATCTCATGCTCATTGTCAGTGCTCTACCTGATCATCATGGTAACTCTTCAGCTTCTCTGGCGGTTTCACCCACGCATCCATCATCACTGGGTGTTATCTCGAGATTCCTCAGCTTCTTTGGCAGTTGAGACTCTTCATCTTCTCTATCATAGATGAGCTCATTCTCTGGAAGAAACCACCATTTGTTTCTAGCAGTTACACTGTGAAGTGCAACAGTAGCCCTCCGATCTTATTCAAATTCATCTGCACCGTTGAATTGACTTCATTGAATCTTGCGTTCATTCGCCATTTCGCACTTTGGCATTTCGAAAATCCTGTTGTGTGGCATCTCGACTCTCCAAGTCGCAGTCTCCAAAACTCCGAAAAAGGAGCTTGCCGCTTCAAGCTTTTCTCTACAGCTCTTCGACCATGTGACTACAAGAGGTGACCGAGCGCTTATCCATATAGTGCTTTCGTGATTTTGCTTTTCGGCACTTCGGCGTTCCTGTGGCGATGAGTTCTTGATGCTCCATGTCCTGGTATCCGAAGCTCTGAAATGGAGCTTGGTTGCACTAGCTCCGATCGTTTCAACATTTCACATTTCGGCCTTTCGCGATTTTTGCGATGAAGAGTCTCGTCACTTGACTCTTCCAACTCCCGGTATCTGAAGCTCTGAAATGGAGTCGGATCAACAATCCACACCCTAGATGATTCGATGGTCCAAATCTCTTCGTGATTTCACAGATCGTGATTTCGACATTCTTGACGTGCGAGTTCTTAACAACTCCACCTCCCGGTCTGCGAAACTCTGAAATGGAGTCAACTCAACTTTTTGGCTTTTCACACTTCGCAACTTTGGGATTCCTATCGTGAGAGTCCTTGACATCTTCAGCTCTCGGTATCTGAACCTCCGGTATGGAGTCTTTGACATTTCACGACTTCGGGACTCATGTAGTAAGAGTTCTTGACATCCCCAACTCCCGGTATCTGAAATCGTCCTCCTTCTTCCGGGATTTCAGCGTTTTGCATTTCGCGATTCAGGGACTCCTGATGATGAAGAGTCTTGACTCTTCCAACTCCCGATACTTGAAATTGTCCTCCTTCTTCCGGGATTTCGGTGTTTTGCATTTCGCGATTCCGAGACTCTTGATGATGAAGAGTCTTAACTCTTCCAACTCCCGGTATCCGAAACTCCGAAATGGAGTTATTTCCCGGTCTGCGAAACTCTTCGTTTATGTGCCAATTTCGGGATTTCGGGATTCCAGATTTCGCAACTCTAGGAATCCTGTGTTGAAGAGTCTCAACTCTTGACTTCTCAATCTCCTAGTATCCGAAACTCCGAAATGGAGTTATTTCCTGGTTTGCAAAACTCTTGTTGATGTGCCTCTTTCGGGATTTTGGGATTCCAGATTTCGCAACTCCGGGACTCTTGTGTTGAAGAGTCTCAACTCTTGACTTCTCAATTTCCCGATATCTGAAACTCCGAAATGGAGTTTACGCTTCTGATCTTTCCATGCCATTATCCCTGCACTGCTGATCTTCCTTGCCTGCCTGTTTGCCATCAAATGAATAACACTCTTGCACTCTGTGTGAACCATTTCACTTTCTCTTCTGAGCTTACGTTGTCCCTGTTTTTCCATCGCTGCATACTCTGATCTTGCCATCAATGACAAGCACACCTGCCTGATAAACATGCCAACACCTTCATTGTGTTTGATTGCCTTCCCAATGCCTTCTTGTTTGGCATTGTGAAAGGGATTATTTCTAGTCCTCTCGATATGGATTTGGGAGGGTCTTAGAAGGGCTTCCTGGATTTGGACTAGGTGTAATATATGTGGTCTAATTTGTCTATCTCATATCGTTGGCTAGTTTCTAAGGGGGTGGGAAAGGAGTGGGGGGGTGTGTAGGGGGTGAAGGCTAGACGTATGTCTTTGTCTAGTATATCAAGGTCTATAGGGGGTCAATGGAGGGAGTCAGGTTGGAGATCTTGGGAGCTTGGTAGGAAACATGGGCTAGCCAAGGAGGTGAGAGGAGGGGAAGGTTTAACTCTAAGGGGATGCTCGAAATTAAGGGCGGCTAGTTGTTTATCTATTTTAGGGTCCTATTTGAGTTTCTTAAGGACCAAGATAGTGAGGTTGTCTAGTGGTCTAGTAGTAGCCACATATTTCGAAGAGGAGGTGGGAGCTAGGAAAGAGGTGTCCAGAGGGGATTTATTGGTGTCACAGACCCGAGTGGTGTCCTTATCAATAAGGAGAGGGTTGTAGAGCTTTCAAGTGATCCGATCCTCTTCATACTCCTATTCCCACTCGCCTTCAACAATCCTCATAGGGTAGGTGTGTTGAAAGTGCACAATTTCTTGGCATATATAATAGAGAAAATGGACATTGATGAAGTCCAGTTTTTGTTGGTGCATACTACTACCATAGTTGAGTCTAATCCCCTTTAGTAGACCCTCATTCAGGTCCATTTCAATGTAGATCTTTTCCATAACCAAATTTTTCATTGCAAGGGTGTGCTCATCGATCTTCACAAATTTGCCCATTTTGTTCCCCATTTGTTGGAGGATGAAAGTGGTCTAGAACTCTAAGGGTAGATTAGGTAGCTTGGTCCAGATGAGGATTTTGGTGATTTTCTCTCGGGTCAAATCAAAACCTAGGATCTAGTTTCCGATGCAAAGGCAGGCTGTGTGGTTGAAGTGGGGGCCCTGCGGTTTTGATCTTGTTGACTTTTAAACAAGAAAGTGATGAAGCCTTTGAATCCAAACTGGCTTTTAGGAGTGTAGCCCAATGGTTTTTCCCACTTCACAATAGCCCATTAATCAAAATCCATAGATTATTGAGTCATCATAACATTGATCTAATCTATTAATAACAAAAAATTGAAGAACTAAACTAAGAAGAAAAAAGAAACAAGTAAAACCGAAGAAGAAAAAAATGTGAAAGATCTTGTCCCTACATTGAAACTATTCCAAGAAGTTCTTTCACATTCATGAAACCTATTGATGATTGATCACATTAGCAAGATTTTATCCTTTTACTTTAAAAATTCCAGAAAACAAATTGGATTATCATTACCTTCAACCACTACAAGGATGCATATGTCAGCCCAAAATTTGACTAACAATATCAATTATTGCACGTCGTTGGGAGAATTTCTTTGCAATAAGAAAAATTCTTTTTATTGCTTGTCTAATTCTAAATGTTTCTAATTAAGGACTTGGAATCACTTATTAGGAGTCCATGTACTATTCATGGCTTAGGAGGCCCAATAACCCATAAAATGTTCTAAATTGTCCTCTTTTGAAGACAAACAATGAAACCCCATTAGTTCACCTCTATGTGCCTTGAGGAGAGAATAGACCCTTCCCATATGGATGTCTCCAAATTACAAAGTTGAAGTACACTTCATAGAATTCAAATGGAATAATACTTTGATTCTTGAGATATATTTTAGAATGCACAATCTCTAACTTCAAAAATAAAACATGTTAAACATTATATTTATGAAAAAACATACCAAAAGGAAGAGAAATCATAGTGGATCTTGCCAAATTGGGAGCACAGGACGTGATAAAGAAAAAATGCATAATGAAAATTTTCAGACCATGCAGAAAGGGGTAGACTAATCCTATGAACATATTACAGTTTTATCTATGAACAAAAATGAGTCACACAACTTATAATAAGGCCGAGAAATAGAATTGAGACATTTCCCATGTGCAAATATCTCACAAGCCCAATATTCCATCGTCCAAGGAGGGGCCAACATAAATGACACCAATTGATATTGTTTTTAATAGGACTGGATGGGTAACTCTGATAAATGTTGCAGTGAGGAAATACCTTCTGATCAAAGCTTGAACTTGCTCCACAAACTCAATCCAAGAAGCCAAATCTCAAAACACAGTGTGATCAACCACCTCTTGTCCAACCATCCCTTCTCTCAGAACCCTCTTAAAAAATTCCTCTAAGGTGTCCCTCCCATAACTAGGCATTGCATTGGCCAATGGCATCATACTCTCCTGTCTCTGGATCCAACAATAACATACTCTCTGCAGAATAGTACCTCCGAATCTTCCAAAGCTCTATATCATCTTCCAAGGATGGAAAAACTTTCACCAAAACTCCAACACTCCTATAGCGAAGTCCCATATTCCAAATGGCACCTTTAAGAACTTCGGTTCCTTTCCCATTAGCCTAAAAAAACATTCCCCCCTGCTCTAAAGGAGTCAAGGCCTTGCCAGGACCACCAATTGGAAGAATTTTATTTATCTTATCCTCTTGTAAAATACAGTCCACCATGAAAGAGGCCAAATCTCGTTCACTAATAAGCTTACAAGCACACAACCTCTCATCCCCAAACATCACATAGGGCTTCTAACTTTTAACACAGTCAACCCGACGACCTAAACTCTTAAAGAAAACAGTGGGTCTTACAATGCTATAAGTGAGCTCACCTCTCTCAACTTATCCCTACAACTCAACTTCAAATTTCAATTTTTTTTATTGTAATTATACAAAATATAAAATATTATAAGAAAACATTTAACATAAAAATTTCAATAATCAAAAGTTCACCAAAACTTTAACTAAGCAATTTTGTTCACTTCTACTATAACCACTGAGGTAAAACTATAAACGATTTCTCCTCATAAATACCATTTGAAATGTTGAGTAAGTTTTTTTTTGAAAAAACCTATGTAGAACGTTTCAAAACAGTTTTTCAAAAAAAAAAAACTTATTCTACATTGGACTAACCGTGGAAATCCATACTCCAGAACCTTTTGAAATGTTAATATTTATAATAACTTTTTACAGGAATGCAAGATTTTCCGAATTACTGTGGTCATTATTAATAAATATGATTATAACTCATTTTGTGATAATTAGTTTATAAAATTGAGTGATAGTTATGATAATATAATAATTGATTTTTCTCACTTACAAAGTAAAACTTTAGTAAACTAAAAACATAATTTTTAATATTTTTTTTTCAACAACAAGGTAAAACTCTAGTAAACTAAAAACATAAATTTTAATAATATTATATTTAAATTATTATGCAACAAATTATATTTAAATTATTATGCATCTTTAGTAAATTAAAAAACATTATTTTTAATAATATTATATTTAAATTATTATCCATGTTGGGATCCATTTTCATCATCTTTTTAGTTATGTTATTTGAAACTTTTTAGTTATGTTATTTGAAATTAATAAAACAATTTACCAACGTCTCAAGGCATTACAATGACTTGAATACATGCTTTGAAGTGATATATTTTATTTTATTATATTAATTTGGAGTGGTATTATAGTAATTGTTATTATATTAAATTGTGGTGGTAATAAAACCATTAATAACAACAACAACAACAACAACAACAATGACGACGTTACCGTCAAGTTACATCAAATTGGTGTATAAAATTTCTTTGTTTGTGGGACAAGGGATCCCCCTCCGTTCAACGATTTGATTGGTAAAGTATACAAAGGTATACATACCCTACCCTCCTCTAGATTTGAACTTGTATACATTCTCTGTCTTGAATACATGCTCTGTGAAGTGATATAACTCTATAAAGTGATATATTTTATCTTATTATATTAATTTGTGGTAGTATTATATTAATTTGTAATGGTATTATATTAATTGCAACTGATTATAGTGAAGTGTTTGTAATATATTTTTCTATTTTTTTTTAATATATTAAATTTATATTAATTAAAAAATATTAATTTATTTATATATATTAATATATAAATATATAAATATATAAATATATAAATATATATAGTTTTTTCTATTATTTCTTTCACTCATTTTTTAAAGTTTTTTCTACTATTTTTTTCATCCTTATTTCCACCTTCATCTTCATATATAAAAGTGATATAATTCTATTAAGCAATCTTATTATATTAATTTGTGAAGGTATTATATTAATTACAATTGATTGTAATGAAGTGTTTGTAATACATTTTTCTACATTAAATCATTCTAGTATTTTTTAATATATATATATATATATATATTAGTATATAAATATGTATTTGTAACAATATCTTTTACTTCTATCTCCACTCTCACTTTCATATTCGTAACAATATACTTAAGTTTTTTTTATTATTCTCTTCACCCTACTTTCATATGGATAGGAAGAATAATATAGAAAATTTATTAAGTATATGTCTGAGGAAATAATAGAAAAAACTTATTAAGATGAAGGTGGAGTGGGTGGAGGAATAACAATATACTTTTGAATTGAAATTAAAAAAAAGTAATTTTTACATTAAAATATTTTAATATTTTTTTAATATATTAAATTTGTTTTATGTAAAAAATTATTAATTTATTTATATATTTACATAATCAAATTAATATATAAATATGTATCCATAATAACACACCTTATAAATATGTATCCATAATAACACAACTTTCTCACTTGCATTTTAGTTGGAATTTAAGAAATGTATAGTGATATTAATATACAAATATGTATCCATAACAACACACTTTTCTAACTTGCATTTGGGTTTGCAATTCGAGGGATGTACTTCGATCATTTTAGTATTTTTTTAATATATTAAATTTATTTTATACCAAAAAATTATTAATTTACCAATATAAATTTATAGAGTTAAATTTATATATAAATATGTATTTATAATAATATGTTTCAATATTACAATATGGTTATGTGACTAGGATTTTTTTGAGGCTATGTATTTTCTTTGAAATCTTTGTGTTTGTCTGGGGCATGGCCTTTGGAATGGGGGAGGAGCCCCCCAACGTCTCCTCCTCCGCTTGACATCACAACATTTCAGGCATTGATTGCTTCCTATTCCAAGTTGGTGAAGCTTGCACCCTCAAAATTTGTCAAAACTGGATGAAATTTCAAAGGTACCAGTTCACTCGTCATCTCATACTTTTGCACTTCTATTGAATGAAAACATGCTTTTTGGGAAGTTCATTGGCCTACGACCATTTCCAAGGGCCATTGACCAATGGCTAGATCTAAACTGGAGAAATAAAATACAAGGTCATATGTCTTTGCTTTCTGTGGTAAAGGCATTTTTGTTTTTCTGTTTGAAAATAAAGCAGAATAGGACTTAATCTTCAGGAGTGGTCCCTATTTTATGGGATCAAGGGGTATGTATTTAAATAAATGGACTCCTAACTTCAGTGCAAGAATAATATTCCCTCTGTGGTTCTTGTGTGGGTTCTCCTTCCATTCCTTCCCTTGGATTGTTGGAATGATGAAACTTTGAAAAGTATTGGAAACATGTGGGAAGATACATCGATTGGGATGAACCACGAGAATGTTTACAAGCACGTGCACATCTATGCATAGAAGTAGATCTGGAAAAGGGGTTACCAAAAGCTATACAGTTAACCCTTGACAATTTACCTTACATTCAAAAGGTGCATTATGAGCAGTTTCCATTTAAATGTAAATCTTGTCATGAATATGACCACTTTGCCAAGAATTGTCTTCAGAACAAATCATATCAACGAGAAGAAATGGCCCAAGATCAATGGCAACATCCAAAAAGGAAGAAATATGTTGGGAAGGCAGTGATCCAACAACACGAGCAAGTGCAGGGGGGGAATCTATCTCCGCCCTCCCCTTGTAACCCTATATCTTCAGTTGGAGAGGATAAAGGGGGAATCCATTAGAAATAAGTACTCGACATTAGAAAATATGGAGGAAAACATCGATTAATCAAGAGAAAAGGGTCATGAAAATGAAGAAGGAGACAATATAGTTTTGGAAGAAATAGAGACTATGGGACTTCCCTCGGATGTTGTCCATAAAAAACATTGAGATCCAACTCCAAGTAAAATTCGTTCACACCTTATTTCATGGATACTAGAAATTTTAGAGGAAGGTAATCATGAGGATATGGAGGGTGAATCTGAAATAGAAGTCACTCAAAGCACAAAAAATAAGAAAGCGGGGAGGAAATCTAATCACAGCAGAAGGGAAAATGAAGCAGATGGGGACAAGAAGTTAGGTATCAAAACCACTCTGGAAGGAATTCTTAAAAAGGATGGGAAATCAAGGAAATCCTGTGCCCAGATTGCAAAAGGCTCAACCCAACTCTCGTCTGAGCCCTCTAAAGGGAGAGCCACCAAATATTCAGGTAAATAATGAAATTAGTCTCTTGGAATTGCAGAGGATTAGGTAGTATGGACAATAAAGAAGCAATGGGAAAGTTGTTTCGATCAAAAAAGCCTCAAATCCTTATGATATAGGAGGCAAAATTGAAGGAGCTTGAAGGTCTTCAAGAATTGCAACAAATTTGGAAAAAAAGTAATGGTGAAGTAATGAGTGCGAGAGGGGCATTAGGGGGAATAGAACTCTCTAAATGGAAGGTAGTTACAAATCATCCCACTGGATTGTGGTTAATTTGGTTCATCTCTCCTCATGTATGTCTTATCGTATTTTTAATGTATATATGCCACATAATTACTAGGAAAAAATAGAATGTTGGGACTCTCTTTTGGGTCTGGTGGATATTGAGTATTCCCAAAACTGTATAATTGTTGGAGACTTCAACACCATAGTTCA
>ML777194.1:807985-822695 GCA_009831015.1 Picea engelmannii
AAGGAGGCATATACCCACGATGGAATTTGAAGGGTTCAAGGTGGAGGTAGCAGGTGGAAGCACTATGCCTTGTGACAGGTACATTCCAGGTATGAATCTTACCTCAGGTAGGCATGAGTTGATACAAGACGTCTATGTGATGGATCTGCTGGACACTAACATAATCCTTGGAGTTCAATGGCTCAACACATTAGGACCTATCACCACCAACTATAAGACCATGGAAATGTCTTTTACAGAGGAGGGTGGACGAAAGGTAGTGCTCCGAGGCATGATAGGTAATTCTGCCAAGGTAGTTACGACCGATTGGATGGAAGCCATCTTCAGGAGGGAGGAGATTGTGTATGGAGCTGAATGTAGGATTTCAGCACGTGTGGATGAGCAGGGTAAGGTTCACTACACCTTAGAGATCCAAGAGATCCTTGAAAAACACCACAAAGTGTTTGGACCAATTCCTCTAGGGGTGCCACCAGACAGGGGGTTTGATCATATCATTGAGCGAGAGATAGGAGCTAAACTAGTCATCACCACACCGTATAGGCATTCGAAGAAGTATAAAGACAAGGTAGAGAAAGCCATCAAAGAAGTTTTGGACATGGGACACATCACACTGAGCTCTAGCCCCTTTGCTTCTTCAGTAGTGCTGGTCAAGAAGAAATATGGAACTATGTGAATATGCATTGACTTCCGGGCTTTGAATAAAAAGACAATAAAAAACAGGTACCCTATCCCTAGGATTGATGAACTGCTAGAGGAACTGCATGGGGCTATCTACTTTACAAAAAATGACCTACGTTCTGGCTACCATCAAATCAATATGAGGGAGGAGAACATCTCAAAAACTTCTTTCAAATGTCATTATGACCATTATGAGTTCTTGGTGATTCCCTTCGGGTTAACCAATGCCCCAACTACTTTCCAATCTTGCATGAACCATGTGTTCAACAAACAATTGAGGAAGAACTTGTTAGTATTTTTTGACGACTTTCTCATTGACAACAAGACATGGGAGGAACACCTTAGGCATTTGGACCAAATTCTGTCTATCATGGAGGAACAATCATTGTATGCTAAGGAGTCCAAATGTGAGTTTGGAATGACATAATTTCTTTACTTGGGACACATCATTGGAGCAAAGGGGGTACAGGTACATCAGGAAAACATAAAATCCATCATGGAGTGGCCTACTCCTAAGACACTCACAGAGTTAAGGGGATTTCTAGGCATGTGCACGTACTATAAGAAATTTTTCAAAGGGTTTTCCCAGCTGTGTGCACCCTTGACCAATTTGACTAAGAAGGGAGCCTTCAAATGGAGTGAAGAAGTTCAATTTATGATGGATAAGATGAAAAAGGTGATGAGCACGCGCCCAGTCCTAGCTCTTCCAGATTTCGGCCTGCCTTTCAATTTGGAGTGTGATGATTCGGGAGAAGGTATAGGGGTCATATTGATCCGTAATAGGAACCCTCTTGCCTATGAGAGCTGAAAACTCAGGGGTCCTGATATACTCTACAACATTTATGACAAAGAAATGTTGGCTATCATGCACGCACTAGCCAAATTCAGGCAATATCTTGTAGGTGCACGGTTTGTGGTCAAATCAGATCATAACAGTCTCAAATACCTATTGGAGTAGAAGGACTTAAATGAAAGTCAACAAAAATGGGTAAGCAGAATACAGGCCTATGAATTTGACATTGAATTTGTTAAAGGGAAGAACAACGTGGTGGCTGATGCATTATCTAGGAGGCCATCCATTTTTGCCATTTCTTGCATTCGGGTAAGTTCGACCGCTCTCCTTTCTCTCAATAATAGTGCGAAATCAGGTTCGAAAGCTCCTGCAAAAGTTACCTTTGCTGCAGGATGGGAATGTTTAACTTCGATTGGGATCTTGTTATATAATTTATTAAATCTTTGGATGAATTCAATAACAGTTTCTAAATTTTTCTTCCTTAAAGCCTCAAACTCAGTTAAATAATATAAGTGATCTTTCCTTTCACCCCATTTTCTTATAAAAGAGTTTTCTAACACGTCGTAGGATAATATCAACCCTGCGGGAAAATTTTGAAACTAGGTTCTCACCTGTCCTTCGAAAGTTTGAACAAACAACCATGAATATACGTCTTCATGCTCGAGATCGAGAATATCTGCGAATTGATCAAAGAAATTTATATTTTCAGTCGCGGTTAAGTCTCCCTCCCCTATAAACTTAGGTAGTTTTTTCATGTAGTACTCAGGTAAATCATGAAGGGGTACTAGGAGGACCAAAGGAGCGTATATGGCAACTACTTTAGCGAAAATCCTAGGGGGTGGGGGTGGGCCTTGACCGCCCCCTCCTCCTCCTCCGACAGCTTCCATAGATATTATAGGAGAAGAAACTGGTACGTTATAAAGAGGGTTTTCAAAGATGTATATCGATCCTTTAGCTTCTTCGGGATGAAGCAAAAAATATTTTGAGAACAGTTTATCAGGAGACAAAAAAACTGAAAAAGGGCGAAACGAGACACGGGGACTCGGTTCCTCTGACTTGCAAGATATATAAACAAGAGAACCTGCAGGAGTTGAATCTGAGTGTATGGTATATTCTTCTAGAATTTTTGAGGTTGGAAAATTTATTTCGAGAGATGATGGGATATCAATCGAAACAGACTTTGTTGTAGATGTCTCAACTTCTCTTACACCAAAGGTAGTCGAGTGAGCTTCAATCTTAGTTTCGGGTAGAACTAATTTAGGGTTTATGGTTTCAAGTGGAATATTAGCCTTAGACTGTGTGGATTTAGGTTGGTAAACCATAATATCTTGCTTAAGGAATCCTCTTGGTTTCAGTATTTTTTCAGGGTCAGAAACAGGCGAGGTCTGCTTATCATCTGGGTTTTTTCTGGTGTTCCTTCGACCAGATACCAGCTTATTTAAATTGTGGAGTCACCAAGTGAATAATAACTTAGCCTTTAAAAAGTGTTCACTCTTTGTTCACTATCAAAGAGAGAAACTCACAAATGTCGTTCTCCTAGGGAAAATAATTTCATTTCTCCGTCCCCAGCAATGACGCCAAAAATATGTTGTTCCAGAGTTTATACTTAAGGCTTGAAAGTATAAAGTCTAGGCATCAGAAAATAAAGAGGGTCTATAAAGAAAGGAAAAACAACTCTTTAGGGAAAAAGGAGCTATGGATGATTTCTGAGTTGTCTTTGTCTAGATTCCAATTGTTCCTGGATGCTAATGTCCTGCTCAATGGCTGCCCATGAACGTTCAAGTTCAAACCGGGTGGTAGCAGTTTTTAAGATGGTGTTAAAAAGAGTTAAAGCGATACTGGTCTAATCTGTAAAACCGGGTTCAATATTGGGATGTCTCGTAATAGGTACAGTCATGGAGGAAAAAGAGTATTAAATATTTGTTGTTTTTTAGGTTGTTGTTTCTTTTTTAGATTATGTAAGAAAAATTCCCAAATTTTGAATTAATAGTATAACAAAATCAAAGGTCGTTTCCCATATCCAAGTTAAACTGAAAATCATGCATGAAATGAAAGAAAACATAAAGTTGTGGAACAATGTGAGGCATCAACCAAGGAAGAATTTCACTTTGTGATAGAAGAAGAAAATAGACAAGAAAAACTTTAATGAAGCATAAGATATAGAAATCTAAGTAATTCACATCTACTGATAACCGATACAGAGGAAAAGATGTAAACGATTAGATGACTAAATTAATCAATCACTACAGTAGAGGTTGTACTAAATTGCAGCTAATCATTCATCAAAGATATATAAGTAATGATGTTAAATATAAAATAACATAGGAACACAAAACTCAAACTTGATGGGATCTAGAGTCTTCGATTTGCATTTGTATTAATTCTGGCAAATGAAAAATTTCTCTGCTACAATCGACCAAGGAAAAATCCCCCTGGTGTCCACTTTCAAAATTGTAATTATACAAAGTTAATCATCAACCCTAGATGGTTGGTATTCTCCTAATCTCCTAGGTGCTAACGGTTACAAAATACAAATTTGAACCATTTTGCTTGGTTACTTTTTACTTTTCTAACAATTGGAAAAAAATGAGCATACATGCGTTACTTCATCATTTCTTTGAAGCGCTTCCTTCAATCATTCCAAAACACTCGATGCACCTATCTAGAAACTACACCAAAATTCTGGAAGGTTCTGTTGTATCCTTTGCTTCAAGCACATACAACTTCCTATGAATTTGGGGCAGTATGTATTCAATCTTTCCCTTTTCAAACTTTGTCGTCTGCAACTGTAGATTTGGCTTTATTAGCCACTTATCCATTTGGGTGATGTCAAGATGCTTCAATTGTGAAATCTCGAGTTGGGATTCATTCCAACTCTCCTTGATATGCAGTTGATGCCTTACAACATTGATCTGTCCTAATAGCCCATGACAATCACCTTTACCAATGCCCAGTGTTTTTGTATCTAGTTGATCAAACACTTCTTCACATTATTTCTTAACTTCTCTTGCCATTTTCGTACTTTCAACAATATTGGTCTCCCATGTTTTTAATATGATGTCCCCCTAATCTATTCTTCTACAGTTAGCTTTGGGATTGCTGGTACGTCCTATCTAGCCGAAAATGCTAGTGCCTTTTGAAAAGCAGCGCGAGCTATTGTAGCCTCTTTTTCCTTGAAAACAATGTTATCCAATGAATGGATTATTTCCAGGAAGTAGTTTTGAACGATTTCTATTTTAGAAATCATGTTTTGTTGTTATGCTTGTAGTTTCACATTCACCTCTAGTGCTTGAGCTTGAAATTATGTTATATTCACAACTTGTCCTTCAATGGACTTCAACTCAGCCTGTAGCTGTCTCACTAACTCTTCCTGCCGAATAAACTGTACTTGACTCATTTTCATCTGCTTGTTCGCTTCTTCTAAACTAGAATTCAATAATTGCATTTCCTGCTTGTCAACAGTTCTGGTGTGTTCAACTCTTTGATTTACCTCCTCTCGAATATTATTTTCTGTGTGCCTTATTTGGTCCTGTAACTAAGCTATCATTTGATTTTTTTGCTCCAGCCTTGTTTTCAGAGAGTCAACTGAGAATAAATTGGTCGTTGCAAAAGCTCCCATAGAGCCTGCTACTTCTATGGTGAAATCTTCCTCTTCTAGGTTCTGCCCATCTACGAGCACTATGTGTTTCTTCACCATTGTGCCTTCTCTCAGATGCATTTTTTGTTTTACTATAGCCTTCCTCTTCCTACTGAAAAAGTAGTCAGGGGAAGGTATCTCTTCTCTAGAGATAGGAGTAAGGTCACTTACGTATATGACTTCCAGATGGGGGGTCCCAAAAGTTTATTGTAAAGGAGGTAATGATGTAATAGGGCTGCCCAATTTTGAAGATTGGGTTTCTCCTGTTGTTTTGGGGATATCAGCAGGAATAGTTGATGATAAAGGAGGTATCATTTGACTCGACTTTGAAGGTGTCTCGAGCCTAACTTCTATTTCTGACTTTGGGTGCTCTTTTTGTGAAGCTTCTTATTTTTTTGAAGATGCTTCAGTCTTCTTTGAATTTTCTTCTGCAGTCTCTTTATCATGGGCCTCTGATCAAAAACCTGGGGGAATTCTTCCTTGAGCTGAAGGAGGGGTTGTTGATTCTTCCTATAGTATATTTGGCAAACCGCTTCACCTGTACTTCTGCAAAGTCAAAAAGATGGTCTGTAGGTCGGGTAATAATGCCTGAACTCTGACTAATATTTCCTCATAGGTTTTGATTACCTTGAACACGTCGTCGCAGCGAGAATCTTCATGTTCATACATTTTCATATTGCAATGAGAAAGATGATTTCCTACAATTTGATAAGGATCATGTTTTCTGAGTTCAAGATCTACTAATTTGATGTCTTCCAGTGTTGCAGCTTCTACCTTGGAATGACCAAAGTTAAGCAGTGAACACTTCCCAATATGTACCGGAAAAACTGGCCAGAAATTCTTCTGAACTACTTTCAATTCTATGTCGATTCCACTTGTTATTATTTGGTAGGCCACCTCCCTGCATAGCAGTCTGTCGCGAAGGAACTTTGGAAGTGCATGAGGAGGAATCAAGCACCCGAAAACCCTAACATAGGAGAAACCCTCTTCAATAAACCAATCTTCAATCGCCCCGAGGTTTCCCACGATTGGCTCTGAAATATGAGGGGGTGCATAACCATACAAAATTTGGTGCAAAGGTATCACTACGTAGTGACAGATTTCGTAAAAGAAATATTTAACATTCTCCTCCCATAGTTTAGAGAGATAAACATGAATGGGCTCCGCACAGGCTTGGTTCCATCTTCAATTCATTAAGGGGAATGGATTCATGTAACATATAGCATTCATAATATATGTAGACATGTAAAAAGATGTAGGTCAGCCTTTCGATTCTACTATTTGGTACTCTGCAATATCCTTAGTTATATTATTTGATAAAATTTTACCCCAGTTGAAACTGTAACCCTCGGCTACTTCGTGTAGAAGTGGCACCCATTCTGCAGGGAAATGGGTAGGGATTTTCCTCCCGAAAAGTCTACATAGCATCAGAGTTATATAAACCATGTATTCATTTAACGGAGCTATGGCATAAATGCCATGGGTATCAACTCTAAATCTCGTTGGAATTCCCCACCATTCTTTGATTATACCTGGATATGTTTGATCGAATTCTGTACACTCCTTTCTTAGAAATTCCTCTACGAATTTGGCATTATAAATGTATTTAGAAGTAGGGGACAGTATATACATTACTTGGATGTGCTTGGGTCTAAACAAGCCAACGACGACCTTTTGGCTGTTTAGAATGCTCCTTGTTTGAATGTCGGTTTTCTCTAAAGCCCATCTTATCATGTCATTGTATGGCATGAGTCTCGACCATGTGGCTATTTTATGAAGCTCAGACTCTGCTATGTCTCTGAGTTTATTTTCAGTCTTTTCATTCTCGAAATTGTCGGGGAAATTCCTAATCTCATAGTCTAAGATTTCAAAAATCTGCCTCCAGGATTTGATTGAATCCACGACATGTGGCGTAGTGTCGGATATAACATCTCCATCTGGATTTTAGCTTTCACCCACCTCCTCACTCTTCTTAGGTGATTTTCTGGGTGCCATGATGTGTGTGCTAAAATGAAAGCCTGTTGTAGAGAAGGAATGCGTAAGCTCTTCTGAATGTAACTTGCTCCTAGTCTAAAAGTAAGAATGAAATTTGAAATAACAAACCTTTATTAACCTTTAACTTGTCTTAAATTTAGCGTACCGATACAGGCGATAAAAATTAAATGCTTTAATGGGGATGGTACGCCTGGAGATACACACTTTATGTTAAAAATATCTCCATTAATCCGTTATAGATACTGCCACATATCGACAATTAAAAACTGGGATTTCGAAAGGAATGTCATAAAAAAATTCTGAATAGCGAAACGCGAAAAGTTATTTAATATCATTAATCATGTTTAAAAGTTAAGTTAATTACATTTAGGTGCTTAATTATTTCAAAATTTCATGTTTCGGAGTTTCGAGCATTGTGTCCCCAAGAGGTATGACACAAGTTAATCCCAAATCGCGAAACCACGATGGGATTTATTATCATTAAACCTTCTTACTTCTTAATAAACATAGCATTAGATTTTAAGGATTTCACGACTTCGGGAATCAGGGTTTTAAGGAGACTCAAAGTTGACTCTTTGATTTCCCGAATCATGATTGATTAACGATTTTTTAAGTATGTTTAAAACTTAATTAATCATGATTAAAAATCTATTTCGTGAAAAGCGTGTCGGGACTTTGAAGTGTTGTTTAAGTTGAGATGGCCGAAAAATAACATGTGAAAGGCTTAGAAAGCCATTAACGTTTTTAATTATTACTTTAAAATCAGTTCAATTCCTTTTAAACAAACACTTTTTCGAGACTTTGGTACCGGGACTTTGGAGTTGCTATTAAAAAACATACTTCGTGAATAGCCAAACCCCGAACCCCGAAAATCCCAAAAGACCTTTTGACTCATTTTTAGAACTAAGGGCGGCTTCGTAATTAGAGAAAAAAAGGAGATTTGGATTTAGAGAATAAAAATAAACTTTATTTCAACAACAGGGATAGCAGGTTCATGAGTACATTTTGGTAGGAGTTGCTCAGATTGGTTGGTATGACCTTGAACCCTAGTACTAGCTATCACCCTCAAACAGATAGACAAACCGAGATAATCAACAAGTAGGTAGAAGGCTACCTTAGGAATTATGTAGCAGGGCAGTAGAAAGCGTGGGTTAGATGGTTTCACTTAGGAGAGTACTACTACAACACCACCCAACACGTGTCCATAGGAATGACACCCTTCAGGGCCTTATACAACTATGACCCACTATCTTTTGTGGAGATTGCTTTTGGTGACAGTGGGGCACCGATGGTACATGATTGGGTACAACAGAGCCAAGACATCCTCAGAGAGCTAAAGGATCATCTATAGAGAGCACATAACCAACAGAAGGTCCAAGCAGAAAACCAGAGAGTTGAGCGTACTTTTGAGGTTGGTGACTTAGTCTATCTAAGGCTCCAACCATACAGGCAGGATTCTATAAAAATAAGCGGAGTAGAGAAGCTAAAACCATGTTTCTTTGGGCCCTACAGGGTCAGAAAAAAGATATCAGTCGTAGCTTATGAGCTGGAGCTTCCACAGGGAAATAGGATACATAATGTCTTTCATGTGTCCTGCCTGAAGAGGGCCATCGGCCAACACATCACACCCATTGAGGTACTAACTCCCATGGACAAAGAGGGGAAACTTGTTTTCATTCTGGAAGAGATACTAGAGGTTTAGGAGAAGAGGCTCAGGAAGAGAAGCATCAAAGAGTACCTGATCAGATGGAAGGATCTACCCATTGAGGATGCCATGTGGGAGAATGAACAAGTGGTACGGGAAACAGGTTTGGAATTGCTTGAGGGCAAGCAATTTCTAGCAGGGAGACTGTAATGTCCCCTAGCTCTTGATGAAGAGGTTTGAGAAGACTTAGTGGATTAGGCATCCCCACTAGGCCATAGTCTCACACTGAGGGGAAAATTCAACCAAACTAATGTTATATTCTTAAGTTGACTTAATAAAAAGGTAAAAGGAGTTAAAAAGATAACTCAATGGAGGAATAGAAGCGTTGGAGGTTGAGTTAGGAGTTAACCCTAGGGGTTAACTTAACTCAACAGGGAAATAGAATAAAAATATAAAGAGAAGGCTAGGGCACAACTCTCATTCATTCAAGAGTTTGGTATTTTCTTGTTGATGCTCTTGAGCATACAATTTTGAGGGTTTTGATATTACAAACCCTAGGAACAAATCAATGGTGAAATATTCCACTCACCTTGTTCCAAGCTTGGTCTCGGGGATGAAATAATCCACCCGCACCATTCTACATCCATCATCAACTTACGAGGACTAGTAGGGCCATACCAGTTGGACCAGCAAGGTCATACTAGCTAGGGTTTTCTTGCAGGGGCGCACCATTGGTTGAGGAAGAGTTTGATCCAACATATTGAGGAAGCTTGGGAGGTTTTCAACATTAGGGTTTTGATTGCAAGCCCTTGCTCATCAGTTTGAGGGATTGTTTGAGGAGTTATCATGTCCCTATCATCTACTTGTAGGTTGAGACGATTTCAGGAGGAAGAGGACGTTTTATGATTCAATATTTCTCAGATCTAGAACGATATAAGCTAGATCTGATCTTGAAACTTCTCCATGTGCTTGTGGCCACCCGATCTATCATTATAGAGAGTTGCAGGGGATTCAGAGCCCATATTCAGCCAAGTCGTACTATTGGCCATATCGGGGTTTCAGTAGGGCTGTACCAATCTAGGTTTTCTGTAGTTTGAGGAGGAAGCTTCAGCTTTTGAGATCCATACTTCAGGAGGAGGCTTCTAATGCCTTGATATATCTTTGGGAGGAGTTTGAAAAAATTTGGGGGTCCTCATATTTAAGAGGGCCGAACCCTTGGTATCCATTGTCTTCAGTAGGCCATACCAATAGTCAGCAGGGTCGTACCAGTTGCCCGAGGGTTAGGCTTAAACCCTAGTTTGTAGTTGAGAGTTCATACTCTATTACAACCTTTGGGAGGTTTGATCTATATCACTGAGAGAATTTTGTATGCAACTCTATTATTGTCTTGAAGCCATCTGAATCTATTCTAGATCTACTTCTCTATTTGTATCAGGTGCTTGATTTCTTATAATAAAGTTCAACTATTGCTTGTGGTTCCTATATTGTGCATGATTGAAGATCTTCATATGTTGGAATGTTTCTTGTCTAAAGTCATGGTTGAATAACTGAATAAACCCTAAGGAAAAAATGTTGATGACCAACTCGCACACATAACAATAGACAATTAAATCAGTGGTTAGTTAGTGATTTCAAGCAAAAAATTGGCTTGGCATCATTACAGTGGTATCAAAGCTCTGATCCTTCAAAACTGTGAGGATTAGTGCATGCATAGGTACAATGGTATCTTTATGGGCAGAAGGAAGAAGCATGTTAGTGAAACAAAATCCAAAATGGAGGGTTCAGGTGATGACCATGAGCCACAGGGCGTGGTTTTCTTGGCAATCGAATTCAATAAATTCCATAAAACCCTAACCAATACAAAAAACAACCATGTCCACCACTTGCAAGAGAGCCAAGAGACAAATCGGAGGGAACAATCCGAAATCACTGATACCTTGAAGAAGGTAGATGGAAATCTAAGGAAGATTGATGAGAACCAGTCGATGATAACACGACTATTGATGCAGATGACTCACCAGGGGAAATAACCGAAGACATATGAAAACAAAGAGGTTGGTGGATCCCATGGTGAAACCAGGTATAATCCCGAGAAATTTCCCAGGTCCGAGGGCAACCATGGAGGGGGTATGTCGCATGGACATATGGGTAGTAGGGATAACCCTAGGTTGTACTTGCCCACACTCACAGATGAACAGGTGCAATAAGAGAAGGTGGATGACTTTATGGAGCAGATAGCACAATGTACTAGGGAGTACCATGGCTCAAATATGATGATTCAGAGGCAGATGCCCCTGGATCAATATTGCCAACTCAAGTTCAGAAACAAGCCCAGGCCGAACCACATGAGAAGTTTTGAGTTTGAACGAAGAGCAGGGAAGATGGAAATCCCATACTTTGATGGTACGACCAAGATGGAAACATAGGCATGGGTACATAAGTTGGATAATTATCTACAGCTTAACCCGATGAGGGAGATGGAAGCCATCAAATTTGACACTATGTACCTAGATGATATGAAAATAGAAGGTTGACTTGTTATGCTATGCAAGCACCCTCTACCTCATAAAATAAATCTTAACAGGACCTTGCTTCATGTGTTAGAATATGCAAGTTGGTTTATGTGTTAAGTTCTTGGTTCTTCTTTGCAAAGTTCATGTGTAAGAAATGTTCTTTTAAATGCTTAAATATGTGTTATAAACCAATGTACAGCAATATAAAATGCAGCAAATAACACAACAAACTCACAACAATACCAAGATGATAAAGGAGTTCACCCCTCTCTGGGCTACATCTCTTTGAGCCTCCTTCAATGGACTTGGCTCTTTGGGATTAGTTTGTCAAATGCTCTTTACAAGCTGCTGCTCAACTCCAATGGATTTACAGACTGTACCATTGGGTTCAAAATACATAAAAACCCCAAATTTGACTGTAAAAACTCTGCAAATGGACAATGACTCATCCAACAATGACCTCTTCTACATGTGACCTCCAAGCTTCCCTGAGCTTCAATGGAGTAAAAATACCTGCAGAAGTCCTCCAATGGATCTGAAACCTATCCCAATGTGTTCAGAGCATAATAAACAGTCATAAATGACTATTCAGTCTCAGAAAATGGATATATGCTCATCTCAGCAATGCCTCAAACAATGAGGGCTTTAAAGCTCCTGAAGCTTCCTCAAACTTCAAATGTGAAAAACCTGCAAATGGGCTCTTCAAATGTCTGTGAAAACCTCACCAATGGACTCAGAATGTCCAGAAACCCCTAGCTGGGCTTTTACGACACCTGATTTGGTAAAAAACTCATCAAGTTATGCTTGCTGCCATTTTTTTCTTTTCAAGCTCTGTTACAGGCTCGCCATATTGCACCTGTGTGTGAATGAACCCAGACTCTGGGCGTTTTCCGTCACAAAACCCAGCACAAACGCGCGTTCCGAAATTGGTGCAATCTGTCGAACGGTTACCCGGAATCAAGCCCCCAAGAACGGAGGTGTTGGGCGCATGGGGGGACCATATGTCCACGTCCCGCGCAATAAAAGGGCTAAATGGCATTGTTAAAACCTGGAATCGACGTGTGTCGGGCGCGTGTTTTTAAAACTCAACAATATCCCACGCGCAATCCATATAATAGGTGGTCATATGTGTACATACATAAAACCGTGAGCCAAAATGGAAACTCCCGCACGCAATAACCATGGCATAAAATGGTTGGTTTTAAAAACACAACATATATATAATATATGTTACACCCCGCGCGCACAAATACTTTGTACAGTGGTCACGTATACACCATAGAACCGGGGGTCTTACATTTCAAACCACAACTCCGAACCGCGCGTATAAACATTAAAATGGTCACATTGCAATGTCAACATAACCACGGTTAAAATAAATGTAACCACCGCGCAATGGTATCAATATACGGTCACATTATAACTATATGACCGCGGGTTGTATAATGTTTAAAATCCCACACACACAATTTAACATATGCATTAGACATATTTCAACGAAAAAACACCGCGTCGTTTACATGGGGGGGGGTATGGTCATATCCACTGTATAGAACCGGGGGTCGGGGCTAGCCCCGACCCGACCCCCCCGCCGTTTAAACCATTAATCAATGTTAAATACATTTTTTGACATATGAATATTAAAACATAATGCGTGGCGCGTTGGTAGCTTGGACGTTGTAAACACTTTCACCGGTGGGGAGGTCTGGGGGTCAAACCCCGCGGCCTCCATAATTTTAATAAACCACACAAAATGCCAATTCGGGGTGCCACGTGGCAGCCCTTGATTGGGCCACGTGGCACCCATCTATTCATCCATAAAATGCCATGTGTCGTAAAATTACTTGCCCACAGTCAACCAATAAAAACGTGCCATGTCGCCTATCTGCCACATCAGCTGCCAGGGTGTACCTTAATTCCACATCGCTGTACAGCCACCACGTCATCTGTACGGCCTATGCCACGTCATCTGTACGGCCTGCCCAGTCAGCATCATTTTTTTTACCTGTTTGGCTCGGCGAATAGACCTCGATAACTTCTCCATACGGACTCCGTTTGCAAAAGTAAATATATCGTCGGAATCAGGAGAACGAGACGGACGCAATGGTACCATTTTCGTTGCATTCCGAGCACTTTTAATTTTGAGCAATTTTTTGACCCCTGGTCCAGATTCTGATCACGCCTTCCCACTGAAAGGCTTTTGGACCCACAAAAGCTTATAATCATCGATATGAGCTTCAATACTCTTCTGCTTTCAAGTTCTATCAACTGATTCTACTTGAAAAGACTTTTCGACAATCACCTGGGTACCTTGACATGCCTTGCCCTGCAACTGGCTATGTCCCTCAACCACTGCTCTCTGGCTGCTGCTGACCCACTTTTCTCTCTGCGCTTGGAAGACTGCCAGCCTTCCCACTGAGAATCAAGTCTCTCTTTCAAACTCTTTGACATCAACAATCCGCTCTTCAATGGATGCAAAATTTTCTTGCGACATCTTTTCACAAGCCAAGAAAACCATCAATCTTGAAAATAAATTGACACAAGACTGAAAATAATGACAGCAAAGTCTTTTTTCTCTTCAAACAACTGTCGCATCTTGTGCTTCATCAAAGCACATGGTGTTTTCCTCCATCTCAATGTACTCAAAATTGACTTTCAAGACAACAACAATATCGACTACACATAAGTCGAAAACCATGAACGACACAACATAGTCATCAAGCAATATCGACACAAGTCGAGATTCAAGTGAAACATGTCAACCATCCAAAATGACAAGTCTAAAGACATGATACATAATCATGCTACAATCATGACTCATCCATGATGAACTAACATCAAGTTCATTGTTTATGCACTCCCAAAACCATATGCATGTGCATAGCTTCTTCAACTCTCCTTCCTGTAGAAACATAGGCACTTAAACCCAAAGCATGTGGGTACTAAAGAGCTGAAAATGAAAAGTGTATATGGCTGTAATAAAATGGACAACATACCCCTCTTTTGCATGTTCTTGAACGAGGTGGTATAACACAAGTATGCTTTCAAAAATAAATGCATTCACATGCAAACTTGCCTCTACCAAATGATGACAAACTGCTGCAACTTGTTAACTTCAACAAAATGAAATAGCTAAGGCTGAAATGTGCATCTATACAGAAAAAATGCAAGCCTTACTTACGCAAGAAATCAATCCATTTCTTACCAAGCCAACTCAATGGCAAATCCTTCTGCTGAAAGTTGTCTTCTTGGGAATCATCTTGACTCACATCAATGATGGAATCTCCTCTTCCATCCTTGCCAATCTTTTCACCCAACTGCTTCTTGTGCCGTGGATGAGAGGTTGGATGCAATGTCCAACATTGGCCAATGAGATGACCCCTCTTTTGACAATGAGTGCAAATCTTTTGCATTTTCTCTTCATGTTGCCTTTGCTTGGAAAGTTTCCT
>ML777195.1:28672-42320 GCA_009831015.1 Picea engelmannii
ATTTAGTTTGGGTTTAAAGATACGATGAGGTTATGCTCCAGAAAGTTTGAGACTTGAAAAACCTAAAGTCTGGAGAGCTGGAGAGACAGAGTATACGATAGCCATCAGATCAGTTTGAAGTGGAAGGACAGGATAAGCTAGAAGATATGCATCACAGAAAGATCGAGCCATCAATCTAGGATCATTATCAACAAACAAAATTCACTTTGGATATAAAGATGCGAGGAGGTTACGCTCCGAAAGGTTTGAGATGTGAAATACCTGAAGCCCGAAAATCGAAAATGTATGAGGACCATCAGATTAGGAGGACAAACGATAATCGTTGGATCATGGCTTTTAGTCATGCAACAAACCACGTTGACAAACCATGTCAACAAAAGGGCATAGTGGTAGACCACATCAGAAGTCCATGTCAGCAGTTACGTTAGAAAGGACACATGGCACACTCAGAGAACGAGAAGTGTCAAGTTGAAATCAACATTTCAGGTATGTGCAAATCATGAATCTGAGTGACACGTGGAAACTTCTCAGCTCGTGACATGTCATCAAGTGACACAAGAGTTATGCACTTCGAGAGTTTTACTTCGGGAGCTTTACCACTAGCAAATGACAAAATGTCCAAAGTCCTGAATGTCGATGTCCCAAAGTGGACATGAGATGTCCAATCTGAAAGATCACTTCGGGAGCACTCTCATCCGTCGATCTACTCCAGTGGAAGGATAGCGTAAGTTGAAATATCCGAATTCCGGAGACATGAAAGGATTGTGACCGTCATTCCAAAAGGGACACGCATCATTGGATCGTGGACTCCAGGTGAAATGCTTCGAGAGTAAGCGGATTTTGAGAATCAAAACTCTCGAAGCCCAAAATGCAAAATGGATCTCGTCTGTTGGTTTGGAGGGCCACATGTCACCTGATCGTTGATACTAAGGATTGTGCATGGAAAAAGGGAAGAAGACAGAGCTGTCAATTGAAGAGGACAGATGTCAGCAGATATTCCATTCTAGAAGATATCCAGTCAACAACAAGAGGGTTTGAGATCTGAAATTCCCGGAGCCCAGATCACGAAGTAAATATTAGTCGTTGATGTAGGAAGGTGCGATCTAGTCCACAAAATTTAGAGGATAGATCTGAACCGTCCATTTAGGAGCATCGTCAATATCATGAGATCGACAGTCATGCTCCATTGCGGGGCTAGAACATGCTTGGGTCTTAATTTTTCGTGAGCGGGCCGCAATTGAAACCACAGTTTAGGAGAAAGGATGCGTGGAGGCTCGTAGTGAATTTTGGGGAGAAAAGTGGGTTTCCCTCAAACTGCCTATGGACACACCCGCAATCGCGTGGTCACATGAATATCATAGCCCAAGGTCATATCGTGAAACCGAGCTAGTACTCACTAGACAGGAATTAGGAAGCGCCTTTTTTGAATAGGCGTTTGGTCACCGTCGATGGTCACATGAAAGGAAGGGGTTTAGCAAGAAAATATAGCGCCTGTTGTGAATTGTTTTCTCGGGAAGGGAAAAGGCACCAAAGGAACGAGCATGAAAAAGTTCTCTCTGTAACTGCCGGAAAGGATTGATTGTAACTGCCAGAAATGAAGTGATTGCATCTGCCAGAGAATTCAAGGAGTTGTAGGGTGACTGCCAAAGGAGCCGAAGAGTCTCAAGGTAACTGCCAGTGAAGTGAAGATTCATTATTTAGACAATTGATAGATGGAAAAGCATCAAAGACTGTAACTGCTAGAGAATCCAAAGAAACTTAGGATAATGGCCCACTGATGAAGAAAAGTCTCTGAATGATCGCTAGAGAGAACGAAGAGTTAGGTGCATGAATAAGTATGAACTTGGCATGATAAATATATGCAGAAAAAAGAAGAGAGGGTTGCTGCTATGGAGAGTTATTCATGCGGGTAGAGGCATGTTGTGTGCAAGACCTGAAATGCACAGAAGAGGCGCAACGCATTGAATGGAAATAATACACAGATCATAAAGTGCATAAGAAAGAGATAGAGAAGAAATGTTTATCTAAGAGAGGAAGAGAAAGCTGAGGTGTGCATTCAGAGACATATCATAAGAACATAAAGCTCAAGTAGATGCGAGCAGGAAGACATTGATGCAGGCAGAGCAGAGAAGTGCAACATAATAGTGATGAGACTGGTAATCCTTTTGACAAACACTGTATCACTATAATAAGTTTTAGAAAAGAAAAGATTTATATTTCAGGGTGGTAGGGAGGTGCTAGGGAGGACAGTTGTCCTCAAAGTTTCAAGTGGGTGCTTGAACACAGGGAGTTGTAGCTTCCATGTAGTTGCATCCAGAAAAACCAGGGTGGCAGGGTGGTAGGGTGGTGTAAGGGAGAACTATTGTTCTCTATTATACAGGTTGGTGCCTGTGTAGCTAGAAGTTTGTGCTTCCATCCAGTTGGTGCTAGAACACTTAGGGATTTGGTGCTTCCTTCTAGTGGGTTCTAGAGAAACCAGGGAGTTGGTGCTTCTTTCTAGTGGGTGCTAGAGAAACCATGGAGTTGGTGCTTCGTTCTAGTGGGTGCTAGAGAAACCAGATATTTGATGCTCTTAACAAGTTGCATATTGTAAAACATAGGTTGTAGCCTCAAGAGGAGTTGGAGCTCCCAAGAATGATAATGTACATAAACTAAAGATTACTTATCATATCAAGAAGAAGATTTTTTTCCCTTTATGGGTTTCCTTAGGAAATATCTGTCTCTGTATATTTCATGTGTGTGATTGATGTTGAATATTCTATTGTTTACCTCACTGCATTATTGCGATCGTCATTGAGTGTTCTGTAAAGAGTTTGAAATGGGCATAATTGTTTAAGCAAAATAAAAACTGATTCACCCCCCCTCTCATTTGTCCAACAAGAGGTACAATTCAAAGACCACAAATCTTCCATCCTTGATATTAGGTAAAGAGAACATTATCCTTGATACCCCATCAATTAATAGGGAATTATATCTCCCCCTCGCTACCTATAGTCATACAAAAAAGGATGCATAAAATCATATCATAACTCATGATGCAATCTCTATAGTCAACTCTTTTTTGTTGTGAGAAATCTTATCGTGCAGACATGTTAAGCTCCTCTTAGCCGGGTTTTCTTCGGCTAAGAAAAAATAGAGCAAGTGGACACTACCATCCCTTGCTCTTGTCTATCCACACATGAAAATGAGAAGAAGGAAAAGGAAATAAGAGGGAACCTTTTGCAGAAGTTGTCCTCACTACTCCTTATTGCTCCAGTGTTGGATCTAGTCCTAGCTTGAACATGATATCCCTGCACTTAGATAGAATAATCTTCCTCTTCTACTACTTGCACAAAGTTAGATAAAAGAAAATCTAAATAAATGAAACAAGCATAAACATTCATGTGTAAAGTAAATGAGACTCCAACCTCCCGGAAACATCCCTCCAAAAAAGGTGGAATTGGTTGTAACTAAACTAATGCTCCCGAAAGTATTAGCACAAAGCGTCACTAATACTCCCCCATAGTTAAGAAGGGAGTGTCACCAAGGTATTGACACTCACTATGTATGGGCATGGGGGCGTCAGTTATAAAAAATGGTTAAAAACTCAAGGTAAAAAGTGGTTTTTCGACCTTCAAGTGATGATTTTTATTCGCCAATTTGTCTAGGGAACATGATAGACACTTCCACATAATGATAGAGTGTATTTAGGCCTCCAATGATGTGTTTTCTCCCTCAATTTGTCTAGGGAACATGAACAACACTTCCACATGATGATAGAGTTGCGACATTCAATTATGACAGTTAGTAGAATATAAGTGTGACAATTAGGAATGTGGGAAATTGACACCAACATAAGTGATACTTAAATGCGACACTTAGTAGAATGAGATACATAAGTGTGAGTTTAGAATAAAAAATAAGTGTTTCAGTTATATTCTCCTAAGTGTCGTAATTGAATGTCACAACTCTATCATCATGTGGAAGTGTTGGTCATGTTCCCCAACGGAGTTACCAATTTCTTATTGTGAGAAATATTACCCTACAGATAGGTTAAGCTCCCTTTAGCTGGGTTTTCTTCCACTAAGGCATAATAGAGCAAGTGGACACTAACATCCCTTTCTCTTTTCTATCCACACATGAAAATAAGAAGAAGGAAAATTAAATAAGAGGACACCTTTTATGAATGTTGTCCTCGCTGCTCCTTGTTTCTCCAGTCCTAGCTCAAACATAATCTCCCTGCACTTAGACAAAATGATCTTCCTCTTCTAATACTTGCACAAAGTTAGATGAAAGGAAATATAACTAAATGAAACAAGCATAAATACTCACGTGTAAAGTAAATGAGACAAAAGTATGGGAATATGCCAAGATTATATTCATGAGAAACAATGGATAATACTTACAATCATGCTGATGTGATGCAATCTTTCCTCCAATCTTCTCCTTCCTATACCCTTATGCTCCACCCGATGATAATGAGAATTCTTCTGAACTATCTATGAATATCATAAGAATAGAGGTTTAATACTCTTCAGAACTCTCCCTTTTTACCTTTGAGTGGCCTCCTTATATGGAAAATAAAGTCCCAACCACCATGGAGTATTTTAGGAGTATGGTTGAGGATATGGCTCAAATAATTAGGATCTTTATGCTAGGATCAAGTAGATAGATAGGACTCGATTCCCTTTGACCCAAAATAACTCCAACCTCCCAGAAACTTCCCTCCAAAAAAGGTGGAATTGGTTGTAAACAAACTAATTCTCCCAAAAGGATTAGCACAAAGAATCATTAACAATCACCCATAGTTAAGCATAGAGTGTCACCAAAGGACTGAGACTCCCTATGTATGGGCAGGGGGGCATCAGTCATACAAAATGGTAAAAAAACACAAGGTTAAAAGTGGGTTTTCAACATTCAAATGATGAGTTTTCTTCACCAATTTGTCTAGGGAACATGATAGACACTTCCACATGATGATAGAGTGTATTTAGGCCTCCATGTGATGGTTTTACTCCCCCAATTTTTCTAGGGAACATGACCAACACTTCCACATGATGATAGAGTTACAACATTCAATTATGACACTTAGTAGAATATAAGTGTGACACTTATGAAAGTGGAAAATAAACACCTACATAAATGATACTTAAATGAGACACTTAGTAGAATGAGATACATAAGTGAACCACTTAGTAGTGTAGAAATTTGGTGTGTAACATATGTCCCCTAAAGTGTGAGGTCAGAAGAGAAACTAATGGCTGAAACACTTCACAAAATGATTTGTGCTATGTTGTATAGTTGGTTTGGACAATTGGTTGTCATTGATGTCAACTATTAGAGAATGATGTCAACCCTTAGAGATTGATGTCAACACTTGGAGGGGTCCAGAAATGTTGGACAATTGTATAATTGAGATTGATGGTGAGTTATTTGAGTACATTTAATGTAGTCTACATGTAGCCCCAAAGGTGTGGTTATGGGACCCAAAGTTGATTGAGGATTTTGGTCATGAAGTATAGTGTAATTGTAGGTAAGACTATCATAGATGGATAATACACGTTGTTCCATTTCCGGTGATGTGTGGAACACCACATGGTTCCTCACAGTTATGGAGATATGGCCTTGTAAAGTTAGAAGCCCCAAAGAATGGTCAAGAAGCCCTAGTTGGTTACACATCAATGAATGAAAGGGTAAAGTTGTTGCAACAAGAAATATCTAGAAGCCATAAGTTTAAGGGAAGAGGTTACCTAGAAAAATTATAAATACCCGTGAAGGAGTCATTCAAAAACACACTCACACACTTACATTGAATATCTATCTTGTGAATGTTATGGTCTAGTATTGTGATCATTTGTCTAGTTTGCGACGGAGAATTTTGAGGTAGCAAAGCGAGAGAAGTGTGAGATTTTTAGGATTGCAGAAGCAGGAAAATATAAGGAAGCCCTAATTAGGTTCATCCTCACAATTCAACCCATATCTTTCTAGCGATACACTCACAGGTTGTCCTATATCTGTCAAGCAAGGCATCCTCGCGGGTCAGCTAGTGTCTGTCCAGCGAGGCACTTACAAAACATAGAAAGAATGCTGGTACCTAGTTTCTGAGGTCAGTGAAGAAGCTACATGTTTGTATTTGGTGTTTTAGGTCATCTACATGTATTCTTTAAAAGTCAATTGTTTGGTTATGATATGGTATACACTTGAGAGGTATGTCTTGTTGATGGTACACCTTGGAAAGGTTGTGGTACATTGATTAGAGGCATTAGTGGTTGGTTTGGTTTCTTGTTTGGTTACATGTTATGGTTCATATTTGAAGCTCGGTATATTATGTTATGAGGTTGTATTTTGGTGATGTTGAGGAGCATACTTGAGGCATGTGTTTGAGGGCCTTGGTATATGAATTGAGGCACATCATTGGATGCATGGTGCATGTTGGCTGAGGTCTACTTGTTAAGATACATTGTTGGTACATTTCTTGGTTTATGGGCTTGGCACATGGTTGGTACATGGTATGGTATTTATTGTCGATGTACATGTTTGAGACATATGGTTGGCACATGTTTTTCACACACTTGAGGCACATGGTTTGAGGTACATGATTAGATGCATGTCTTGTTGATGTTGGTATAATACTTGTGTAGGCATAGATTGGTTCTTGGTTTGGCACATTATTGAGGTGCATGTTGGACACTTGATATTGGCATAGTGCTTGAGGCACATATTGGTGATATTATCATATTGGTTTAGGCTTGTGCATGATTGATTTTCATGTTTCGTACATGGTATGGTACAGGTGCTGATGTACATGGTTGATGTGCATGGTTGGAACATGGTTATGGTACAGGTTGATGTGCATGCACATGGTTGATGTACGTGGTTGGTACATGATTGATGATAGAAGTTTGGTGCATGGTTGATGCACTTGTTATGGTACATGTTTGATGGTATAGGTTGAGGTACAGGTTGATCCATGGTTGATGCATGGTATAGGATTGGTACTTGGTGTGGTGTTGATGTACATGGTTGGTGTATGTGGAGTATGGTACATGTTATGGTGCATTGTTGATGCACGGTTTGGTACAGGTGTTGGTGCATGGTTGATGCACTTGTTGTGGTACAAGTTGTGTTACATGTTTGATGCTTGGTATGGTACAGGTTGATGGTTTGGTACATGCTTGGTAGAGGCATGTCTTGGTGATTTTGATCATATGGTTTATGCTCTTGGTGATATTTGCATGAGTTTCATGTGGATGAGAGTGGATATGGTATCATGGATGAGATAGTGATTGGTTGAACAGGTTGGTTAGTGACAGGTTGGATACAGTGACATGATATTGGTTGATGTGACAATGGCAATGATAGTGGAAGTAGTAGTGGAAGTGGAAATGGCAGTGATTATGGTAGTGACAATTGGTCTACACTTATATTTCAAGGTGACATTATGGGGCAAGGAAAGGGGGTTGTAGCCACCTTCCGGTTGGTGCCGAAGAATTAGGGAGTTGGAGTTTCCTTCAGGTTGGAGCTTGAGAACTAGGTGGTTGTAGCCACATGTAGGTTGGAGCCAGAGAATCGAGGGGGTTGTAGCCTCCTTTTGGTTTAAGCCAAAGAATTCAGGGAGTTGTAGATTCCTTTAGGTTGGAGCCTATAAATAGGGGGTTGTAGCCTCCTTCCAATTGCAGCTGGAGAATTGGGAAGTTGGTGCTTCCTATGAATGAATTCTTGATATATATAAGAAATCATTTTGTGGTTCTCTCCCATTTGGGTTTCCATGTAAATATTGGTGTACTGTGTTCTTGATGCGATGTTGATGTGATGATTCTTATGATTACATGCCTATGATATATATATTGAATGCAAGCATAAATGATACATTGATGATAAACTATTGAATATTGTTGATAAAGTGAAAGAATATATATTGTGGTTAAAAGTGGTATAAAGTAATCACATTGATTCACCCCCCCTCTAAGTATTCCAACAATTAGTATCGGAGTAGGTTCTTTCAAGGAACAATTTAACCATTGGAAGGAAGATAATGGAGAGAAACAATTTGTATAAGAATAGAATACCACAGTTTGATGGAAATAACTATGCATTCCGGAGCAGAAGGATGAAAACATATGTACAAGCATAGGGATTTGATGTTTGGAAATTGGTATTAGATGGTAACAAAGAGCTTGCCAATCCTTCAATAGATAACGATGGAAAGAAACTCAATAAAAAAAAATTGAGCGCTAAAAATGCCATCATGAATGGTTTGTTTGATTCAATATATTTCAAGGTTATGCATTGTGATTTTGCAAAGGAGGTGTGGAAAAAAATTCATAATGTTTATGAAGGGGATTCCAAATTCAAAGGAGCCAAGCTTCAAATGTACAGAGGTCAATTTGAACAACTGAAGATGAAAGAAGAGGAAGACATTGCAACCTACTTTCTATGAGTTGATGAAATTATGAATGATATTAAAGATTTGGGAGAAGAAATGAAAGAACCAGTCATTATTCAAAAGGTACTAAAGTCTCTACCAATGAGATTTGAATCAAAGATTTCATCCCTAGAAGAAAGAGAAGACCTGAGTACGATAAGAATGGATCAGATACATGGAATATTTATAGCTTATGAAATGAGGATAGTATAGGAAAATCCATTCACAAAAGAAACATCTTTTAAAGCACACAAAAGGACAAATAAGAAGAAAAATCCCGAGTCAAAGACAAATTGTAGTTGTAGCGGTGATTCAGATGAGGATGAAGAAATAACCAACTTCGTAAGGAAGTTGAAGAGAGGAATCGACAAGTACAAAGGTATGTTTCCCTTAAAATGTTTTAATTGTGGTAAAATTGGTCATTTTGAAAATAAGTGTCCTTATGATAAGAAGTTAGATAGTGATGAAGAGGAAGATCCTAAGAAAGAAAGAAAATATTAAAATGGAAACAAGAAATATAAAAGGAAAATCTTCAAGAAAAATCTCTACTCAAGAGAAGACAGTGCTTCATCTGATGACGATGATGAAAGTGATAGTGACTAAGAGAAAGTACTCTTTATAGCTACACAAAATAATAAAAATGATGAAGAAGATGAAGTGGATCTTGAGGCATAATTAATCAATGCTTTGACTAAGATAAATAAATAAAGGAAGAAAAAATCCATTCAAAGAAGAAAACATCCACTTGAAAACCCTACTTGAAGAAGGAAAAAGAAAGGAAGAAGTAATGCAGATTCAGATGATAAAGAAAGAAAAAGAGTATGATAAACTCGAAGAGGAAATAATGACATTGAGGGTTGAAGTCAACAAGATCAGAAAGAACTTGAAAATATCCAAAGTGTTAGAAAACATTCTCAATGACCAAAGGCCATATGGTGACAAATATAGACTAGGATACAAGAATGTTCATTTTGAGGAAGGTTCAAGCTCCATGACGAAAGCAACAAAACAAAGGAGTTATGTAGAAGCTCTCAAAGGAAGGAATCATGGTAAAAAAAGATCAGAAATAAATGAATATAGAAGACCTTCTACATTCAGGAAGCATAGAAGATTCAACCATAATGAAGGGATCCACATAAGAGAAGATTATGATCAACCAAGGTAGGAGTTTAGAAGGACTACACCACAAAGAAAATCATTCACTCCCAGGTATGTAAATTTATTTTATGGTCATTGTTTTAATTGTACTAACTTTGGACATAAATTCGTAAATTGCATGGCTTATGAAATAAAGGATCAGGAAAGAAATTCTTATGTGGCTCCACATAATATTGAATGTTATAAATTCCACAACTATGGACACATAGCTTGAAGTTGTAGAAGCATGATAAATCCTCCCATGAAAGAAAATACCAATGACATATATAAGAATGCTTGGAGAAGAAATGAAAAACAAGAAGAGCAGGTAAATTAAGAATAGGTCCAAGGAATCGTATTTATAGGATTTACAACAACAAAAGATCATGATGAATTCACAGGAAAAGAGGATAGTGTCGGAATTCAGGAAGAGGATGAAGAAGAATATGTCAAATCTCAGGATGATGACAAAATTTTGAAGAGGACTAAAAGGAATATTTCTCCACAGACAAAGAAGAAGATTACTTCGCACCAGAGCAGGTATTGTTCTAATCCATCCAGCTTGGATAATACCAATAAATATGATTGTTAAACAAGGGGATTTAGTGCAGTAGATACTACAGATAAGAGATATATTTAGTACAAGTTGTTCTAGAGATGCAGAGTTTGGTTTGCAGTGGACACATTTTATATGAGATCATTAGTTGTAGCCGTATAGTACAATGACATATGGGTTAACATTGTCGACATTTGAGTAGCAAAGTTATGGAAATTTTGTGACATATGGATAGAGATGGATTCATGAGATGCTTAATAGGTACAAAGAGCATTGGTCAAATAAGATGCATAACAGTGGATTTACAATTGGAATCAGTGGAATTAGTTGGAATTAGTTGGTCATAGAAAGGAAAGCGGTGAAAGGAACAACAAAACAAGGAAAGTGAAACCGTCAGCATAAGCTATATCATTAGAAGGTCATCATTGAAAAGTATGGTCAAGTAAACTTGAAAAGTAAATGAAGAAATCAAATTTTGAATGCTTTTTATATATGTCGATAAAATTCAAGAGGAAGCACCAATGGACAATAAACAACACTGGAACAGAGGAAAGGAAACATATACATGTAGCTCTAAAAACATTTTAAGGGAAGAAAAATCATTAGAGAAAGATATCCCGACAAGAATATCAATAGCATGCAGACAAGGGGAGACATATCGGCAGGGGGAGTCATATTTTGTCAAAGAAGGAATGAAAGAACAAAGGCATGATAAAAAAGAGAAAGAATATATGCGTGATGACAGGGGGAGCAAACCCAAGGAGAGATACCTTTTTCCATTGATGTCAAAGGGGGAGAGTGAGAAACATTGATGAGGAGCAATGGTCACAGGGAGGAGCATGAGCATTGGAGCATCAATGTTTCCATGAATGCCAAAGGGGGAGATTGTTGGACAATTGATTTGGACAGTTGGTTGTCATTGATGTCAACCCTTAGAGATTGATGTCAACCCTTGGAAGGGTCCATAAATGTTGTAAAGTTTTATAATCAAGATTGATGGTGAGTTAGTTGGGTACATTTGATGTAGTCTACATGTAGCCCTGAAGGTGTGGTTATGGGACCTAAAGTTGATTGAGGATTTTGGTCATGAAGGATAGTGTAATTGTAGGTAAGACTATAATATATGGATATTAAACATCACATTGTTTCTGATGATGTGTAGAATTCCACGTGGTTCCTCGCGGTTAGGGAGATATCGCCTTGTAAAGTTGGAAGCCCCAAAGAATAGCCAAGAATCCCTAGTTGGTTACAAGTCAATGAATGAAAGGGTAAAGTGGTCGCAAAAAGAAATCTCTAGAATCCCTAAGTTTAATGGAAGAGGTTACCTAGAAAAAATATAAATACCCCTCAAGGAGTCATTCACAAACAAACTCACACACTTACATTGAATATTTGTCTTGTGAATGTTATGACCTAGTATTGTGATCTTTTGGTTAGTTTGCAACAAAGAATTCTAAGGTAGTGAAGCGGGAGAAGTGCGATATTTTTGGGATTGTAGAGGAGAGTAGGTAAATCTATGGAAAACCTAATTAAGGTCATCCTCGCGAGTCATCCCATATCTGTCTAGCGAGGAACTCACAAGTTGTCTTATCTTTGTCAAGCAAGGCATCCTTGTGGGTCAACTAGTGTCCGTCTAGTGAGACACTTGTAGAATTGAGAAAGAATGTTGGTACTTGGTTGTTGAGGTTAGTGAAGAAGATACAAGTCTGTATCTAGTGTTTCAGGTCATCTACAAGTATTCTTTAAAGGATACTTGTTTGGTTATGATATGGTTATCACGTGAGAGGTATGTCTTGTTGATGGTACAACTTGGAAATTTTATGGTACATTGATTACAGGCATTAGTGGTTGGTTTGGTCTCTGGTTTGGTTACATGTTATGGTTCATATTTGACACTTGGTATATTATGTTATGAGATTTTATTTTGGTGATGTTGAGGAGCATAGTTGAGGCATGTGTTTGAGGTCCTTGGTATATGAATTGAGGCACATAATTGGATGCATGGTGCATGTTGGCTCAAGTATACTTGTTAAGATACATTGCTGGTACATTTCTTGGTTTATGGGCTTGGACATGGTTTGTACATGGTATGGTGTTGATTGTTGATGTACATGCTTGAGACATATGGTTGGCACATATTTAAGGCACATGTTTTGCACATACTTGAAGCACATGGTTTGAGGTACATGATTAGATGCATGTTTGGTTGATGTTGGTATAATACTTGTTGAGGCATAGCTTGGTTCTTGGTTTGGCACATGATTGAGGTCCATGCTGGAAACTTAATTTTGCCATAGTGGTTGAGGCCCATCTTGGTGATATTAACATATTGGTGGAGGTTTGTGCATGGTTGATGTGTCTGCTTGATACATGGTATGGTGCATGTGTTGATGTACATGGTTGGCACATGGTTATGGTACATGTTGATGTGCATGTATATGGTTGATGTACATGTTTGGTACATGGATACAGGTTTGGTGCATCGTTGATGCACTTGTTATGGTACATGGTTGATGGTACAAATTGAGGTATAGGTTGATGCATGGTACACGATTAGTACTTGGTATGGTGTTGATGTACATGGTTGATGGTTGAGGTATATGGTACAGGTTATGGTGCATTGTTGATGCACGGTTTGGTACACGTGTTGGTGCATGGTTTATGCACTTGTTGTGGTACATGGTTGATGCACTTGTTGTGGTACATGTTTAATGCTTGGTATGGTACATGTTGAATGCTTGGTATGGTACATGTTGATGGTTCAGTACATTCTTGGTAGAGACATGTGTTGGAAATGTTGAGCATATGGTTTATTAACTTGGTGATCTTGGCATGAGTTACATGTGGAAGAGAGAGGATATGGTAGCGAGGATGAGACAATGATTGGTTGAATAGGTTGGTTAGTGACATGTTGGATACAATTTTAGGTTACATGTTGATGTGATAGTGACACTAACAATGGAAGTGAGAGTGGAAATTAATGTGGTAGTGACAGTTGGTCTACACTTATATTTCAGGGCAGTAGAATAAGGAAATGGGGTTGTGTCCTCCTTTCAGTTGGAGCAGGAGAATGGGGGAGTTGGAGCTTCCTTCAGGTTGGTGCCTGAGAACTAGGTGATTGTAGCCTCCTTCGAGTTGGAGGTAAATAATTGAGGGGGTTGTATCCTCCTTCTGGTTGGAGCTAGAGAATTCAATGAGTTGTAGCGTCCTTCAGGTTGGAGCCTATAAAAGGGGGTTGTAGCCTCCTTCCAGTTGCAGTTGAAGAATTGGGAAGTTGGTGCTTCCTATGAATGAATTGTTGATATATATATATATATATATAATAAAAATTTATGTGACTCTCTCCCATTTGGGTTTCCACTTAAATATTGGTGTACTATGTTCTTGATGTGATGTTGATGTGATGCTTTTTATGATTACATGCTTATGATATATATATATTGAATGCAATCATAGATGATACATTGATAATAAATTATTGAATATTCTTGATAAAGTGAAAGAATATATATTGTGGTTAAAAGTGGTATAAAGTGCACATATTGATTCAC